>ML789366.1:300736-320171 GCA_009831015.1 Picea engelmannii | reverse complement strand
TTTGTTGAAGATGTAGATGTCTGCACAGATCTGATGAAGTATATGCATCATTGATATTTCCACACATATCCACTTTATCTTCTTGTAATGAATAATATCCAAATAAATTTTGGATGAAATTTTGAAAACCGTGCGGCCGTTTTGAGAAAAATGCTGAAATTTTGTTGATTTTAAAACGATCATAACTTCAATTTTTGGACTCCGTTTCAGACGATTGTTTTTTTGAAATTGGATATTTTCTCGAGAATTTCAAATATCCAATTTATTTATGCAATTTTTCCCAGAAAATATCAGAATGACGTCTGATGTGTACGGCTCCCTTTTTGACTCCTGAGATGCATGCATGGTGCATGCAAAAGTGTCTGCATGTGACTCCTAAGATGCATTTCATATATCTTCCACATGAATTTCAGAAAAAAAATCTGAAATGGAGTAGACATCATCTTCAATTAATGGAATACAAATTTCTGCAAATACTTTTTTAGAAGACTCTTCATAATAAGAGGCTTGATCTTCTGATGACTTCTCTTCTGGCTCTCTCTGTTCGACCTCCTGCATGAAATCTTCACAATATTCTTTATTCCCAAATAGAACTTCCAATCTGGTCCATAATTCATTTGGAGTTGATCCTTGTGATTCTTCATATACTTGATGGAAAAGTTTGGGAGAAACAGACATGTCGATACTTTCTATGGCCATATCTTGTCTATTGAGAAATACATTTTTCTCATCGACTGAATCAAACTCTACTTCCATTGTCATAGTAATTTGGTACAAGCTTCTACATCTAAGATGAAGCCAAATTTTTGGCTTCCATTCCAAATAGTTATGAGGTGTGAGAAGTATTTTTGGCGAATAATCCATCTTTTTGTTGTCTTCAATCTTTTGTACCTGCAAATTTTTTTTGGTGTAGCTTTTTCTTAGCAGTCCGTCAGCTTTGATACCATGTAAATGTGTTGAACCTGCACAGAATAGATCTAGCTAGAAAATAGCACACACATTTACAGAGAGAAATTGAGAAAGAAGAAGCAAGAGAGAAAGAATGAAAGAATTCTCATTAACTGTACTCCCGTAACTGCCTAAGAGACTAGACTAGGTGACACTTTACTCTTGTAAATGTTGGTGTGTATCCAGATCAATCTAGTATATATATATATATATATATATATATATATATATATATATATATGATAAATGAGTAACTAATGAGCCATAGTGGTGGTCTAGATTGATCTGGATACACACCAATAGTTACAAGAGTAAAGTGTCACCTAGTCTAGTCTCTTAGGTAGTTACGGGAGTGAATTGCCACCTAACTGAGTTAACTAGTCAACTAGTCTTTAGTTAACTGACTGAACAAAAAAGTAGTGATTTGGTGATGATCTCAATGTTGCATGGTGACAAAACCAATGAAACATCTAAACTCAACTCAACTAGTTAAACCAAAGTGTCAACTGAAAGAGAATATTCTCCAGGTGGAATATTCTCCCCTAAAATATAGGATATTGGATAATGACTAATTATGACTAATAAATAAGGAATAACCTTAGGAAAAATAAATCCTAGGTGTCTGTGAAGTAACTCCAACACCCCTCTGAACATCACTATGGTGAAAATAAAGAATGGGTCCCAGCTACGAAGCCATGTTAGGTACCCAAATACAAAAGATACACTGAACTAAACGAGGAAAGAGGGAACACCTCATGGGAACAAAACCCCCCTCAAATTACAATGCATAAAATAAAAAATGAAAAGGAACAAAAGGCAGTTGCTAAGCAATCATGTCCTTCACTCCAAGAAGACCTCACAATTGTGCAAGTTTGTGCTCTTTGAAGATTTTGTTGAAGATGTAGATGTCTGCACTGTTGGACAATTGAGGGGGGGGGGGTGAATTAGTTGTTACCGTGCTTAAACAATTATGCTTCTTTTAAATTCTTTACAAGGCACTCAATGATAGTCACAATAATGCAGGAAAATAAACAATGACACATTCAACATCAGTCACATATATGAGATACATAGAGACAGATATTTCCCAAGGAAACCCATAAAGGGTAAAAACCTCTTCTTCTTTATATGTTAAGAATTATTTACATTCTTTACATTATCATACATATGAGAACCTACTCATTGTGAGGCTACAACCTCTGTTTTTTCAAGCTGCAACTTGCTGAGAGCACCAAATCTCTATTTTCTCTAGCACCCACTAAAAGGAAGCAACAACTCCCTGGTTTCTCTAACACCAACTAGAAGGAAGCACCAACTCCCTGGTTTCTTTAGCACCAACTAGAAGGAAGTACCAACTCCATGTGTTCAAGCACCCACTTGAACCTCTGAGGACACCAGTCCTCCCTAGCACCTCCCTACCACCCTGGTTTATGAATATGAATTAATAAAACTTATTACAGTGATATAGTGTTCAACAACAACTTACTAGTCTCATCACTGTTCTACAAGATTTCGCTACTCTGTCTTCCTCACTGTCTTCCTGCACTCATCCCTTGCACTTTTTCTATTCTTCTACCTCTTGTTCTTTCTACACCATTCCCATTCAATGCACCTTTTGTCTTCTTTCCATTTCAACCGCTGCACTCCACCTCCTTCTTCACACATGCATCCCACACCATTGCAATGACCCCGATCTCTTCTTTCTTCCACCTTCTTATGCTTTCTGTGCATCTTGTGCATGCCCTATGTCCAATGGTTTTGCATGCTCTGCATGTCAAGTGCTCTGCTTGTTCATCATGGCAACTCTTCAGCTTCTCTGTTTGTTAATCCCATGTCTCCATTATCACTCGGTGTTATGATCAAATTACTTCGCATCACCAACAATTAAGATTCTTCATCTTCTGTTACAGTCGAGCTCAACTACTCTATTGTAGTTATAGGCTCCAACACTCATCCAGTTGTTAATCACCTCCACGAACAGTCAGTGTTCTACTTGCAGATGCCTTGAGATTCTTCACCCCCTCTGTCAATCACCCCGAAGTGTCTTCGAGTCCTCTGGCAGAAACCATCAATGGTTTCTAGCAGTTACACTGTGACGTGCAACAATAGCCCTCCGATTTGACTCAATTTCATCTGCATCGTTGGATGACTTTCATTAGTCTTACATTCATTTCGGCATTCCGCTCTTTGGCATTTCAGGATTTGTGTGATCAAGTGTCTCGACACTCCATGTCGTGATCCCTGAAATGGAGCTTGGTTGGTCTAGCTCTTTCCTCTATCTCTCGCCGATGTGACCAATGGCTGTGACTATAGCCTTATTCAAAAAATGCATTTCGCAATTTTGCATTTCGACACTTCAACATTTCGGTACTCCTATGGTGAAGTGTTTCGACACTTCAACTCCCGGTATCTAGAACTCCGAAATGGAGTCAGATCAACGGTTCGATACTCTAGCATTTCTCATTTCGGTGAATCGACATTTCGGTATTCCCGTGGTAAATTTTCTTGACTCTCCATGTCGCGGTGCCCGAAACTACGAAACAGAGCTTATCTGTGACATTTTGTGACTTCGGGTTTCACGATTTCGGGACTCCTCTAATGAAGAGTCTTTACTCTTGACTCCTCCTACTCCTGGTATCTGAAACTCTGGTATTGAGTTTTTATCATTTATCGACTTCGGGACTCCTTATGATGAGAGTCTTTGTCATTTCCATCTCCCGGTATTCGAAATCCCGATATCCAGTACTCCAAGCGATGTGCCTGTTTCGGGTTTTCACATTTCAGCACTTCGGGACTCTTGATGATGTGAGTCTCTGACATCTCCATCTCCTAGTAACCGAAATCCCGGTATCCAACACTCCAAGCGATGCACCTGTTTCGGGTTTTCGCATTTTGGCACTTCGAGACTCTTGTGTTGGAGAGTCTCGGCTCTTGACTTCTCCATCTCTCGGTAACCGAGACTCCAAAATCGAGTCTTTGTTGAGGTGATTTTTCAGGGTTTCACATTTCACCTTGCTCATTAAAGAGCGTGTAAGTTCTCCTAGATCCAACGCTGGTTGGAACTCAGGCTCATATCTGACGTTCATCGAGAAATATTCAATGAGATCCATCGCTGCATACTCTGATCTTGTCGAGCTTTCTCTACAACATCTTCCCAAAAGACTTCTGGTACCTGCCTGGCACATCCTTCCTGTACTCAATCCATCTACTATACTTTCCATCAATGACAAGCATCCTCTGCCTGTAAAACATGCCAACAATCTCCCTTTTTGGCATTGATTGCAACAAAGGCACCCGGTCTTTTCTCCCCCTTTGACATCAATGTCAAAGAAAACATGCTCCCCCTGAGATGTTGCAATATTTTTAGGAGGTATCAGATATGCAATCAATACAAGACTCCCCCTAACAAGATGGACTCTCTTAGGTGTGAAACGAGATGACACCCAACTTCTGTCAGAGATATTCAAAAGGGGTCTTAGCTAGGGGTTTAGTAAAGATGTCTKCTATTTGTTYTGTGGTTGGAATGTACTGAACCTAAACAACCTGATTGGTGACTTGCTCTCTCAGAAAATGGTATTTTATGGGAATATGCTTGGTCTTGGAGTGGAATACAAGATTCTTAGACACATTGATGGCACTAGTGTTATCACAATGAATTGGGATCGGTGCAGGGTATTTTACCTCCAAGTCTGCAAGTGTCTGAATCATCCATAATACATGAGTGCAACAGGTAGAAACAACAATGTACTCTACCTATGTGGTTGATAAAGAAATGGAACCTTTCTTTTTACTAAGCCATGCTACTAATGAGTCACCCAGGAAGAATGCTCCTCCACTGGTGCTTTTTCTCTCATCAACACAGTTTGCCCAATCTACATCTGAATAAGCGGTTAACTAAAAATTCTGATTTCTGGGATACCACAGACCATAAGTCATTGTTTCTGTCAAATACCTAAATATCCTTTTGACAGCTAGTAAATGACTCTGTTTAGGTGCAGATTGATATCTTCCAACCATTCCTACAACATGCATTATGTCTAGGAGAGATGTTGTGATGTACAACAAGCTGCCTATCATTGACCTATATGAACTCTGATCAACATCAGGTGAGTCATCATCCTTGCTTAATTTGCAGCCAGTAACCATAGGTGTGCCCATAGGTTTATAATATTCCATTTGAAACCTTTTCAACATTTCTCTTAAATCTTTTTATTGAGAAATGAACATCCCTTCAGACCTCTGAGTAATTTGTAGACCAAGAAAAAATGATAGTTCTCCTATCATGGACATTTCAAACTCATATTCCATGGCAGAAGCAAACCATTGTACCAATGGATCCTTATTACATCCGAAGATGATGTCATCTACATAGACCAATACGATGAGCAAATTGTTATCCTTTATTTTAATATATAGATTGTTGTTAGCTGTTCCTCTCTTGAACCCTTTGTCTTTGAGATACGTATCCAGTCTGTGATACCAGGCTCGAGGGGCTTGTTTTAACCCATATAAATCATTCTTCATCTTGCATACTAAGTCAGGGTTATTAGACAGTTTGAAACCCTCTGATTGTTCCATATAGACTTCTTCACTTAAATCTCCATTTAGAAAGGCTGACTTGACATCCATTTGATAGACTTTAAACCTTTTATGACAAGCATAGGCAAGAAACATTCTGATAGCTTTTAATCTTGCTACGGGCGCAAATGTTTCATCAAAATCCAGTCCTTCTATCTAAGCATATCCTTTACAGACTAACCTTGCTTTGTTCCTGACAACTTGTCTTTGCTCATTCAATTTATTCTTAAAGATCCATTTGGAGCCGATGACATTTTTATCTTCAGGTCTATGAACCATCTCCCATGTATTGTTTTTCTCAATCTGATCAAGTTCATCATTCATTTCTTTAACCCAGTGGTCATCTTTGCTGGATTCATTAAAATTCTTGGGTTCCAGCTTGGATATGAAGGCTATATGAGACTGTTCGGTGTTTTTGATTAGATTTTTCCTAGTTTTTACACCTTTGTCTTTTTCTCCAATTATCTGACTTGTAGGATGATTCTTTTGAATGATTCTGGAGGAGGAATTTGAAGTTGACTACTGATTTGAGTCTGTCTGAGTGTCTGAGTCTTCATCTGATTCAGAGTCTTCATTTTTTGATTCTTGGATCTATTCATCTTCATCTTTAGATGTGTCTTCTGTAGAAGACTCATTACTGTACATCTCTCTTGCTGGGATTCCTTCATCAACTTTTACATCAATACAGTCAACCATTTTATGCAGCCTCTTATTATAGCATCTATATCCTTTACTATTTGTAGCAAACCCTAAGAATATACCTTCATCAACCCTGTCATCATATTTGCTGAGGTTCTCATCATTATTCGTTATGTAGCATTTACTCCCAAAGACTCTAAAGTGTTTAATTGAAATAGGTCTCCCAAACCACAGTTCATAAGGTGTCTTGTCACTTTGTGGTTTGAGGTGAGCTTTGTTAAGAACATGGACTACTGTGTGTATTTCTTCTACCCAATAGGTTTGGCCAATGTTATTCTCATTCATCATTGACCTGGCCATTTCCTGCACTGTTCTGTTTTGCCTCTCAACAACTCCATTTTGTTGTGGAGTTTTTGGGATTGTGTATTCTCTCTTGATCCCATGCTCATCGCAGAATTCCTTGAAGTCTCTTGAAATAAACTCTCCTCCCCAGTCTGATCTTACTACCTTTAACCTCTTGCATGTTTGAGTCTCAGTTAAAGCCTTAAATATTTTAAACTTCTCAAATGCTTCAGCCTTTTCCTTGAGAAAGGCAACCCAAGTAAGTCTGGAGTAATCATCGATAATCAGCATGAAGTAGTTTTCTTTCCCTGTGCCTTCTTGTCTTGATGGTCCACATAAATCCACATGAACTAATTGGAGTGGTTTCTCTGTTGAAGTAAAGCTCTTGGACTTAAACTGTGTCCTATTTTTCTTCCCTACTTGATAGGGTTTACACATTGAATCTTGGGGCTTTGATATTCTCGGAATATCTTTTACTGCCTCGAGTTTTTTGAGTTTTATTAAGTGGTCAAATTTTAGATATCCAAGTCTCCTATGCCATAACCAGCTTTCATCATGTCTGTTTATATGACATTCTTCTCTATTTTCTTTCAGCACATATACATTGTTTTCTGTCCTTATGCCTTTGGCCACCACTTGTCCTGAGGTTACAGATTTTATCTTGTAGTCCTTGTATGTGAACACCACTTCACATCCTTTGTCACACATTTGACTTACACTGATTAGATTATGTTTCAGCCCATACACAAGTAGAAGATCTTGGGCTTTTCCTTTTCCATTACTTAAGCTCACCATCCCTTTGCCCTTTATTTTCCCTAAAGAATCATTTCCAAAGGTTACATTTCCTGATTTTCTTTCACTTAGCATCCCATCATGTGTTTGGATCATCCACTGTCTATATACCAAGGTTTCATTTTTCTTTGAGCGGACAATACTAATCCACACTTGCCACTTTCCTTCTTCTTCCAAAACTTGATATTTTCAGTAGGGGATTTCAAATCTGGTTCATAGTTCCTTAACTGATAGTCAATATATTTATGTCCAAAGTTATGATAGGTGAAGCATTCAATATCATTATTCAATAGGTCAAACTTATTGTTGTAGTGTTGTCTACTCATTGACTATTGATTATTTCTTGGCCTCCTTAGTTGCATGTCCCCAGACTTAATTTGGCAATTTGCAGTCTGTGAAGGATTGATACTTGGTTGTATCATTCTTTGTTGTGAGAAGTATTTATTCCTTTGAAATCCTAATTGCTCATGTCTAAGTCTTAAGGAACAATTTATAGCTTTGTGACCAAAGTTAGAACAGTAGAAACAATAGCCATGGAAAAATTCTTTGTACCTGGGAAATGGTTGTCTTCTTTGAGCAAATCGATTTCTTCCATGCTGATGACGTCTTTCAGCAGCGAGCGCATTATTTCTTTGTTCTACAGATTCAATTCTGGCATCTTTTTCCTTACTCGTCCTGGGCGGTTGATTGTCTTCCTTTGTTTCTACAGGTTTTTTGTTGTTATTGGTTGTACATTTGACAAACTTGATGGGATCTTTGTTTCTTGGCTTGCCACTACTTGATCCCTCTTCATAACCCAAACCAGTTTTCAAATTTGGATTCCTTTGCTGATTTAGGATGGTGGCTAATCCTTCTGAGGCTTTGATACTTGACAGATTCTGATTATACAAGGCTTGAAACTTGTCCATCTCTTTCCTAGTTTTCACTACTTCTTGTTCTAATGCTTCACATCTTGCCTTCTTTTCTGATAACCGTCGTTTCCGAATGTCTTCGATTTTCTTTGCCTCTTCTAATTCTACTTTTAGTAGGACAAGGTCTTCATCAGGTTTTTTACTGTCTTTCTCGAACTGTATCAACAATTGTCTTTGCTTTATGTTCTTGATTCTTAGTCTGTCAATCTCTTCCAGTGCACTGATTAGTTCTCCTTCCATGTCAACCATAACTTCTTCTTCATTAACATCACTCCCTGTGCTGTTATTATCATAATTTTCCTTGGCCATAAGTATGAAGTCATTTAGTTTATCTTCAATAGAGGAGTCATTGTCTTCATCATCTGAAGGATCATCATCTGAAGGATCATCATCATTCTTTATGCAAAGACTTTTCTTCTTAAAGTTATTCTCTTTAAATAAATTTCTGTGTTTGTACTTCTCCTCATCATCACATGTCTGATCCTTTCCTTTGTGGGGAAATTTATTTGCAAAATGACCTATCCTACCACAGTTGAAACATTTGAATGGTAGTTTACCTTTGTATTTGCCTGATCCCTTCTTCAATTTCTTCACAAATTTTGCTTCAATTTCATCAGGCTCAGAATCCTCATTCTTATCTGCTTTAAATGATGCTTCTCTGGAGGTGGGTTTATCTTTAACTATTCTCATTTCATATGCAGTCAAAGTTCCTAGAAGTTGATCAAACTCCAAGGTTTTTAGATCATTAAGTTCTTCTATAGTAGAGACCTTCGGGTTGAACCTATCTGGGAGAGATCTCAAGATTTTCTGAACTAAAGAGGGTTCCTCAATTTTTTCACCAGGTGCTTTCATTGCATTGACCATTTCTTCTACTCTCAGAAAGTATTTTCCAATGGTTTCATCTTCCTTCATCTTCAACTGTTCAAATTGTATTCTGTAGGTTTGAAGCTTGGCGTCCTTTACCTTCTCATTACCTTCATAACTACTAATGAGTTTGTCCCACATTTTTTTGGTAGTTCCTAGGTGCATAACTTTTACGAATTCTGCTTCTGCAAGTCCACTCAAGATAGAATTCATAGCCTTAGCGTTGAAGCTAAATTCTAGCTTGTCATCCTTATTAGCGAGTACAACTGACTTTACATAACCAGTATCTACCACATCCCAGACATCTGCAGCTAAATTCATTATGTAGGTTCTCATTCTAACTTTCCATAAGGCAAAGTTTGTTCCATTGAACAAAGGGGCCTTATTGGTTGAATTTCCTTCATGGCTTGACATGTTTAAGCTCTAGGATCTACCCTTAGACAAAAGGGGCCGACTCTGATACCAATTGTTGGACAATTGAGAGGGGGGGGTGAATCAGTTGTTACCATGCTTAAACAATTATGCTTCTTTTAAATTCTTTACAAGGCACTCAATGATAATCACAATAATGAAGGAAAATAAGCAATGGCACATTCAACATCAGTCACATATATGAGATACATAGAGACAGATATTTCCTGAGGAAACCCATAAAAGGGTAAAAACCTCTTCTTCTTTATATGTTAAGAATTATTTACATTCTTTACATTATCATACATATGAGAACCTACTCATTGTGAGGCTACAACCTCTATTTTTGCAAGCTACAACTTGCTGAGAGCACCAACTCTCTGTTTTCTCTAGCACCCACTAGAAGTAAGAACCAACTCCCTAGTTTCTCTAGCACCAACTAGAAGGAAGCACCAACTCCCTGGTTTCTCTAGCACCAACTAGAAGGAAGCACCAACTCCCTGTGTTCAAGAACCCACTTGAACCTCTGAGGACACTAGTCGTCCCTAGCATCTCCCTACCACCCTGGTTTATGAATATGAATTACTAAAACTTATTACAGTGATATAGTGTTCAACAACAACTTATCAGTCTCATCATTGTTCTGCAAGATTTTGCTGCTCTGTCTTCCTCACTGTCTTCCTGCACGCATCCCTTGCACTTTTTCTATTCTTCTGCCTCTTGTTCTTTCTGCACCATTCCCATTTAGTGCACCTTTTGTCCTCTATCCATTTCAGCTACTGCACTCCACCTCCTTTTTCACACATGCATCCCACACCACCACAACGACCCCGATCTCTTCTTTCTTCCACCTTCTTATGCTCTCTGTGCATCTTGTGCATTTCCTGTGTCCAATGGTTCTGCATGCTCTGCATGTCAAGTGCTATGCTTGTTCATCATGGAAACTCTTCAGCTTCTTTGTTTGTTAATCCCATGTCTCCATTATCACTAGGTGTCATGATAAAATTACTTTGCATCACCAACAGTTAAGATTCTTCATCTTCTGTTACAGTCGAGCTCAACTACTCTGTTGCAGTTAAAGGCTCCAACGCTCATCCAGCTGTTAATCACCTCCATGAACAGTCAATGTTCTACTTGTAGATTCCTTGAGATTCTTCACCCCCTCTGTCAATCACCCTGAAATGTCTTCGAGTCCTCTGAACCATCAGTGGTTTCTGGCAGTTACACTGTGACGTGCAACAATAGCCCTCCGATTTGACTCAATTTCATCTACATCATTGGATGACTTTCATTAGTCTTACATTCATTTTGACATTCCGCTCTTTGGAATTTTGGGATTTGTGTGATCAAGTGTCTTGACACTCCATGTCGCGATCCCCAAAATGGAGCTTGGTTTCTCTAGCTCTTTCCTCTATCTCTCACCAATGTGACCAATGGCTATGACCATAGCCTTATTCAAAAACTGCATTTCACAATTTTTTGTTTCGGCACTTCGGCATTTTGGTACTCCTGTGGTGAAGTGTTTCGACACTTCAACTCCTAGTATCCGAAACTCCGAAATGGAGTCAGATCAACGGTATGGTACTCCAACATTTCTCATTTCGGCGAATCGGCATTTCGGTATTCCTGTGGTAAAGTTTCTTGACTCTCCATGTCGCGGTGCTCGAAACTTTGAAACGGAGATTGTCTATGACATTTCGCGACTTTGGGTTTCATGATTTCGGGACTCCTCTGATGAAGAGTCTTTACTATTAGCTCCTCCTACTCCTGGTATCCGAAACTCCGGTATGGATTTTTTATCATTTCTCGACTTTGGATTTCACGACTTCGGGACTCCTTATGATGAGAGTCTTTGTCATTTCCATCTCCCGATATCCAATACTCCAAGCGATGTGCCTATTTCAGGTTTTCGCATTTCGACACTTCGAGACTCCTGATGATGTGAGTCTCTGACATCTCCATCTCCCGGTAACCGAAATCCCGGTATCCAACACTCCAAGCGATGCATCTATTTTGGGTTTTCGCATTTCATCACTTTGAGACTCCTGTGTTGGAGAGTCTCGACTCTTGACTTCTCCATCTCCTGGTAACCAAGACTCCAAAATGGAGTCTTTGTTGAGGTGATTTTTCGGGGTTTCGCATTTCAACTTGCTCATTAAAGAGCGTGTAAGTTCTCTTGGATCCAACGTCGGTCGAAACTCGGGCTCATATCTGATTTTCATCGGGAAATCTTCAATGAGATCCATTGCTGCATACTCTAATCTTGTCAAGCTTGCTTTGCAACATCTTCCCAAAAGACTTCTGGTGCCCGCCTGGCACATCCTTCCTGTACTCAATCCATATGTTATACTTGCCATCAATGACAAGCATACTCTACTTGTAAAACACGCCAACATGCACAGATCTGATGAAGTATATGAATCATTGATATTTCCACACATATCCACTTTATCTTCTTGTAATGAATAATATCCAAATAAATTTTAGATGAAATTTTGAAAACCGTGCGGCCGTTTCGAGAAAAATGCTGAAATTTTGTTGATTTTAAAACGATCATAACTTCACTTTCCAGACTCCGTTTCATACGATTTTTTTTTGAAATTGGATATTTTCTCGAGAGGAATTCAAATATTCAATTTTTTTTCTTCAAAATTTTCCCAGAAAATATCAGAATTACGTCTGATGTGCGGGGCTCCCTTTTTGACTCCTGAGATGCATGCATGGTGCATGCAAAAATTTATGCATGTGACTCCTGAGATGCATGCCATATATCTTCCACATGAATTTTAGAAAAAAAATCTGAAATGGAGTAGACATCATCTTCAATTAATGAAATACAAATTTCTGCAAATACTTTTGTAGAAGACTCTTCATAATAAGAGGCTTGATCTTCTGATGGCTTCTCTTCTGGCTCTATTTGTTCGACCTCCTTCATGAAATATTCACAATATTAGTTATTCCCAAATAGAACCTCCAATATCATCCATAATTCATTTGGATTTGATCCTTGTGATTCTTCATATACTTGATGGAAAAGTTTAGGAGAAACAGACATACCGATACTTCCTATGGCGATATCTTGTCTATTGAGAAAGTCATTTTTCTCATTGATAGAATCAGGCTCTACTTCCGTTGCCATAATTATTTGGTACAAGCCTCTGTATCTAAGATGACGCATAATTTTTCTCTTTCATTCCAAATAGTTATGAGGTGTGAGAAGTATTTCTGGTGAATAATCCATCTTTTTGTTGTTCTTCAATCTTTAGTACCTGCAAAAATAATTTGGTGTAGCTTTTTCTTAGTAGTCTGTTGACTCTAATACCATGTAAATGTGTTGAACCTGCACAGAATAAATCTAGCTAGAAAATACTACACAAATACCTGCAGAGAGAAATTAAGAATGAATAAGCAAGAGAGAAAGAATGAAATAATTCTCATTAACCGTATTCCACACTCAAAGAGTGAATAATTTACAATATACATAGGATAAATGAGTAAGTAATGAGCCATATTGGTGGTCTAGATTGATCTGGACACACACCAACAGTTACAAGAGTAAACTGCCACCTAGTCTAGTCTCTCAGGCAGTTACGAGAGTGAACTGCCACCTAGCTGAGTTAACTAGTCAACTAGTCTTCAGTTAACTCACCGAACAAAAAGTAGTGAGTTGGTGATGATCCCAATGTTGCATGGTGACAAAACCAATGCAACATCTAAACTCAACTCAACTAGTCAAACTGAAGTGTCAACTAAAAGAGAATATTCTCCAGGTGGAATATTCTCCCCTAAAATATAGGAGACTGGATAATGACTAATTATGACTAATAAACAAGGAATAACCTTAGGAAAATTAAATCCTAGGTGTGTGTGAAGTAACTCCAACAAGCTTGACAATTTCTCTCATATATTTTCAATGTTAGTTTCCTTGTGAGTTAGCTTCACTGGGATAAAATGGACAACTTTAGTAAGTTTATCCACCACCATCATGATGTAATCATGTTTCTTGGTTTTTTTGGGAAGCTTGGTGATGAAATCAATTTTCACCACTTCTCATTTCCACTAAGGAATGGGCAATAGTTATAGAAAAGCAATTGGATGTGTATGTTCATCCTTGACCTTATGACATTCTAGACATCTAGCAATGTAATCAACCACCTCCTTCTTGATTCCGGGACACAAATATTGGCTCTTTATAGCTGCAATTATATTCTGGTAACCCGAGTGCCCTGTACAAGGAACATTATGCATCTATTTCAACACCAAAATTTTCAGCTCCTAAAAATTAGGCACATAAAATCTGCCCCTGTACATGAGGATTCCATCCTCCCTTAGCTCATAATTTTCATTGTTTTGCTACAATTTCCCTTGTTGTGATTTTTCTTGTGTGTCCATGTACTTATGATCTAATTTGGAAGCTTCCATATTTCTATTCCTCAAATCATATTTATACATGCTAATGGTTGTAGCATGCATCTCATGCACTCTCCTGCTGAGTGCATCAACCACCTTGTTCTATTTTCCTTTGATGTGTTTTATATCAAACTCATTCTCACTGAGGAATTCCATCCATTTAATTTTTCTAGCATTCAGAGTTAGTTGTCCAAACATATATTTCAGACCATTATGCTCTATCCTCAGCTCAAATATTCTTCCCATGAGATAGTGCCTCCACATCTTCAAGGAATGCACTATGGCTACCAATTCTAAATCATGATTATCATAGTGTCTCTCATTCTCCTTTAACTTTCTTGACTCATATCATATCACATGCCCATTTTGACTAAGGACTCCACCAAGTCCTTCCTTGCATGCATCAATGCACACAATGAAATATTCATTAGGATTACTAACCCTAAATATTGGTGCACTTGTTAGAAAGCTCTTCAAGTGCTAGAAACTTATTTCACAATTAGAGGTCCATTCAAATATCACGCCCTTATTTTTCAAAGATGTGATTGGGTTTGCAATCTTTGAAAAACCTTCAATAAATATTCTATAATATTCTGCTAGCCCCATGAATGACCTCACCTCCGCTACATTTTTTGGTACTGGCCATCCCTCAATGGATTCTATCTTCTCAGGACCCACTACTATCCCTTCCTCTGAAATGATGTGGCCCAAATAATGTATTTGTCTTTATTAGAATGAGAACTTTCTCAACTTTGCATGCAATCGATGCTCCGTCAATACATGTAGCACCATCCTCAAGTGTTTCTCGTGCTCTTCTTCGAACTTAGAGTATTTAATAATGTCATCTAAGAATACAATGACAAACGTTTCCAAGTAACTTATGAAAATACCATTCATCAAACACATAAATATAGTTGGTGTATTTGACAACCCAAATGGCACCATTGTGAACTCATAATGGCCATACCTCATTCTGAAGGCTCTCTTGTTGATAAATTATTTTTTAATTATCACTCGGTGATATCATGATCGAAGATCAACCTTGGAGAATATCTTTGCATCCTTCAGCTGATCGAAAAGATCATATATCCTTGAAAAATGATACTTTTTCTTCATAGTCACCTTAGTCAACTTCCTAAAGTCAATGCAAAGCCTCAAGGTAACATTCTTATTTTTCACAAATAATACTAGGGCACCCCAAGGAGATACAATTGGGCATATATACCCCTTATTCAACAACTTCTCAATATGTGTTTGCATTTCCTTCAACTCTGGTGTACTCATCCTATAAGGAGTCTTGGACACTAGGGATGCTCTAGGAATCAAATTTATAGAGAACTCAATATCTCTCTTGGGTGGAAACCCTAGTATCTCTCAAAATACATCCTCAAACTCTTTCATGACTATATAGTCTTCAATGCTTGGCACTTTATCCCGGGGTTTCTCTTACATATGTGCTGCAAATATTTGGCATCCTTTCATGAATCTTTTCTTCAGCTGCAAGGTTTAAACTTATTTGATAGTTACTGCCTTGGAATACCATGTATTCTTCTCAAGTTCCATTCCTCATCCAAGAATTAGTAAATTCCTTGTTGTAAAAATATAGGACAACATAATGTTTTTCCAACCAATCCATACCAATTAGTAAATAATATGAACCCAATGGTATGATATTCAAATCTACCCTTGTGCTCAACCCATTAATCTCCATTGGACATTCTTTAACTATCTCATTAATTCTTCTTTTAGATCCTATAGCTAGTTTCACCAACCAATATTTCCCAAGATTACTTCTTGGTAACTATAATATTTCCACCATCTTAGGATCTAGATAACTATGAATAACTCCTGAATCAATTAAAATAATAGTGGGTTGGTCATTAATATTACCTTCCACTTCAATCATATGATATTGAAACTTAGTTTCCTTGTTATCCAGGGCTACGCAGATCCTCAAAGAAGCCCATGTCCTCCACTATATCATCTATACATTGTGAACAATCCTCACTTGTTCACCTATATGAGGGAAATATATGTACATATTCTCTCCTTCGCAACCCCAACGTTTAATAGGTTGTTTCCTTGGTTTGTTCTCCTTTGTTTCTATCTTTCCAGGCTCATTGGAAGTTGGCTATCCATGATAATTATTTTTAAAGAATGGTGGCTTGGTCCCCTTCTTCCACTGCTACATCTTTCCTTTCTTCTTGTCTTTCCACACCTTTTGGAAAGTTGGTCTTCCTCTATGTTGATCATAGAGGAATTTGTCTCTCCTCAGGGTTTCCTCCAATGTATTTGGATCATCATCCTACATCTTATCACTGAAAATAGATGGTAGCTCACTTAGGTACCTTTGAACCTTGACCTGTTCATCCTTGATAAAGTCAACATATTTCAACAGCTCTAAGAATCTCTTTTCATACTCACCCTTTTTCATACTCCCAAGCTTGAGTTTGAATAACTTCATCTTCCTATCATAATAATTCTTGGGTAAGTACTTCTTTTGAAAATACCTTTTGAACTCCCTCCAAGTATCATTGTTCTCATAAATGTGTTGCACTTGTACAAAATGGTCCCACCACATTGATTCTTTTCCCTTGAGATCGTAGATGGAATCTATCCCTTCTGCCTTTGAGAAGTAATTATGCAATTGAAAATACTTCCTCATACCCAATATCCAAGTATCTGCATCTGCATATTTCTTGTGCTCACCATCAAAGGTAGGAGGTTTGATCTTATTCATTTCTCCTTGTAGTTAATCTACCCCCGACATCCTCTCATGTCTTATAATAGAAGATAAGATTGGACTGATGTGTGCTCTTCTAACCGAGGTTCTTGGGGAGTGACAATGGTGTCTACCAACACCTTCCGATTCTCCTTTACTGGCATGAGATCTATGACTTCTTGATTTGTTGGATTATGTTTACTTGTCCATTTTATTCTCCATTCTATCCAAGATCTGCAACAACTTGATGTTGAAGTCATCTTGTTGCTCATTTTCTTTCATAATCCTCTCATTATCAAATTATAACTATAAAAATCTCTTTGTATACTCACTACTACATATTGAAAAATTTGCGAGGACCACTTGCGACGAAAGCACTCTTTCGTCGAAACATGCAAGAGAAAAAGTTCATTTTTTCTAAATCTACCCCGTATTCGTCGCAATATTGACGCCTACAGTTTGACTAAATTATTATGGTCAATGTGCATCACAAGAGAGACGACTTTAGATTGTCCGTCGCAAGTGCGACAAACTTTGACCATAATAATTTAGTTAAAATTTACCGTTGAAAATGACCTAAAATAAATAGGTGGAAAAAAATATTTTTAGGTCATTATCGTCGCAATTGCGACGATAGTGACCTAAAATTGGCCTATAAATATTTGACGATTTAAATATGTTGCGACAATCTTGCTATAACAACGATGGTTCCTAAAGGGCATTTTTGTGCGGAAAAATGTCGCAAAATGTTGTTAGAGGTGGGGAAAAAAGTGAAGCGGGTGAAAAGGGTGATGGTAGATGCTATTGCCCTTGTAAAACATGTTGCCTTAGATGTCCCGTAAGAATTTTAATAGCAACAACTACAAAACATTGTAGGAAATATGGTCACATTGATGGCAGATCGAATGAATCTCGTCCCATGGTAATTAGCTATATATTCATTATCTTTTTTTATTTTGTCAATTATATATATATATATATATATATATATATATATATATATATATATATATATATATATATATTGTTTGAATGTTTGTTATAGTATACACTATTTTTGCATGATTGTTTGTAATTATAAAGTTAGAGTTGCCCTCTAATTTTCCGTAGAATATTGCACCAAGTATTAGTAGAAATGTTGTTGTACAAGCTGAGGAACATCATCATGACTAAGCAAATGAGGATCTCATGGAAGAAGATGATGGGACAAATCAAGTTAATGATCACGTGGAAGAAGATGATGGGACAAATAAAATGATCCAAGATTTGTTTTCACATCCGGATGAGGATGGGGAAAATGCTGGTATTTATGATGAACCTCTATTAGAAAAGGAAAATAAACGACTTTATGAAGGATCAAGAGCAAATCTTCTCTCCGCTACATTATTGTTGGTGAACTTAAAGGTTATGAATAATTTGTCGAGCACTTGTATGACATAGATACTAAGGTATGTAATATGTTTCATCTCATACTATACATAAATGTTGATTTTTTTATATTTGTTTTTAGTGTTAATTAATGTGTAAAATAAGAATGCATTTTTTACGATTAATATTCCTACATTAACTAGTTGTTTGTTATGTTGTAGATTGTTAGGTGAATTTTTGTTACCATTGTCAAATATTTTACCTCGCACATATCGAGGTTTGCATGCCATTATGAAAGACATTGGAATGGATTATCAAACTATAGACACATGTCCTAATGACCATATTATATATTATGGACAACATGCTTTGAAAACCGAATGTCTGCAATGTCTTATCAGTAGATATCGAACTGATCAAGTAACAAAAAGGGTGCCTCAAAAGGTTCTTCGTCATATTCCCATAATTCCATGTTTGCAACGATTGTTCAGGTGTGAAAGCATAGCACAATTTATGGATTACCATGCACGTAACATACGTGAAGATGGTGTTCTTCGAATGCCTGTTGATGGTTCTGCATTTAGGGAAATTGAGGAAAAATGGGCAGATTTCAAAGATGAACCTCGTAATGTTAGGCTTTCATTGGCAACTGACGGTGTTAATCCATTCAGAGAGCTTAGGTCTATTTACTNNGTGTGGCCTATTTTTGTTATCAACAATAACATTCCTCCTTGGATGTCAATAAAGAGGGAGCACATAATGTTGACAATGATTGTTCTAGGTATTTGTTTACATTAATTTTTTGAATTTAACATTTTCATTTGTTTCAATTTTTGCATAATATCTTTTGTTTATTTATTTAATTATATATATTACATGATATGATTCCTTTAGTAATTATGTGTAATTTCAAACAATTAGGTAAGTACCAGGTTAAATATATGATTGTATATATCGAGCCTCTTATCGATGAGCTACTAAAGTTATGGGTTGGCATCACAATATATGACATATGTAAACCAATCGGGGAGAAGAAATTTAAATTTCGTGGAATACTTTTATGGACAATTCATGATGCCCCTGGACTAATACATTTTTGTGGTATGTACAAGAATTCTAATATTTCTCTTTAATACTATATAATATTTTAATGTTATCATGGTGTTTACTTTTTAAATAATCTCATCGTATAATTGACAATAATCCATTTGTTGCAGGTCTTCAAATAAAGGGTAAATTTGCATGTCCAGTTTGTGGCTCTAAGATGAAGTATTGTCATTCAAAAAGTTTAGGAAAGATGGTGTTTGATGAGTATAGGCACCTTTTTCCTAAGAACCATAGGTATCGTACTACTAAAAAATATCTTTTCAATGGGAAAGAAGAGACTGGTTTAAAACCACAAAGAATGACACCTCACCTATGGAGGTTGGAATATAATAGAAATCATCAA
>ML789366.1:288549-300686 GCA_009831015.1 Picea engelmannii | reverse complement strand
TCATTCAAAGAATTAAATTTCCCATGGGTTTTGCTTCAAACATAAAAAATATCTTAACGAAGAAAGGTGAATTTGGTGGGGTAAAAACACATGATTGGCATACCTTCATTAAGGTAATAGTTTTGGTATACATATTTATATATATTGGCCTTATAGATATTTTATTTTTATTTTATTTTTGCTTGTCTACTTTGGTCGAAACAAATAATGATTCATTTTGTTGTTACAGTATGTTCTACTGCTATCTCTCCCAAATGACTTTGACAACAATGTCAAAAAAGTTATATATGATCTTGGAAAATACATGAGGTAAGATGTAGTTGTGATTTATATGCAAAATGTTCTTTCAAATTATTGTTGTACTTAATGACACGTGTTTTACCTATAATACAATGTAATATACTATATTATGTATGTTGAAACATGTTATTTTCTCATGTCACGATCTCATGTAGATGGTTTCCATTGAAATAAATCCATGAAGATGATATAAAGTATTGGAAGAGATAAATTCCTTGTCTAATGTGTGAAATGAAAAAGTATATACCTCCTACATTTTTCAATGCACAAGAAAACTACCTCATACACCAAGTTGAGGAGATTGAAATTTGTGGACTTGTTCACACAAGGTCAATGTGGACGGTGGAGAGGCACTTGAAATCATTGAAGGCATTGGTTAGACAAAGAGAATGTCCTGAGGGTTTTATGGTGGAGGGATATATGGTATATCAATCCATGGTGTATATTAGTCAGTATCTTCCTAAATTAGCAGCACCAACTATGCATGCAGTGGATTTCATTTGGGATGTGAACTCCATCAAAAAATTTGAAGATCAGGAGCATCTATTGGGGAAAGGTAGAATGAAAAAAATGAGAGGTAATATATTAATAATTGTGAAAATTTATATTAATAATACATATAAAGTTTCATTTTTGTGTATATGATCATACTCATTAATATATTAATATAATTTATTTCATAAATTATAAATATTTATAATTACTTGCATATTGTACATTATAACTAATATTTAATATTGGTGAATTATGTTTTTTTGATTCAGTTGCTCTAGAGTGGGATGCACCGCATTTATACATTGCAAACAATATTGACTGGATGAATGTATTGATTGGAAGATGTAAACAACATAATGGAGGTAGGTTATCATGGAAATGACTATCTGAATTGGTTAGAGAAGCTCGTCGTAATGGAGATGCCAATGTTATGCATAGGGAAATTGATCTAGCATATGGTTTGAAAGATGGACAAGTAAGCGATTTCACCCATTTTATTTAGTTATTTTATATTATACTAATGTGACTACGTGTGTATTGTATTTTTCAGATACTTTTGAAGTTATATAAATATATGTTAATTTCTTAATTGACAATGCATCTTTTACATATCTGACATATTGCAGTTGAAACACCACAAAGATATGTGGTGCAATGGTTTTAAATTTTGCATCAAACAAGTTGATGAAACAAGGAAAAATTATGATAGTGGGATAACTACAGTATTCCAGGTTACTAATGTTTCCTCTAGGAGTGATAGACATCCCCGAGAATCCGAAAATAGATACTATGGGTATTTAAACAATATACTTGAGTGTGACTTTAATTCCTTCAAATTAGTTCTGTTTGATGTCAAATGGTATAGGTTACAAATGCATGAACGTGATGAGGAAATAAATTTTATTCAACATGCCAATGGATTTCCAATGATCAAAACAACGATGTTGGAAAGAGGACATGATCGCTATGTTTTTCCAAGCCAATGTGAACAAGATTTTTACTCAAACATTCTAGGTGAAAGGCATTAGCCATTTGTTTCTAGATATGATCCAAGAGGAAGGCCAATTAAGTATACTCATTTACAGGAAGAATATGATATTGAAGATCAAGAAGATGATTCGACAGAATATCATATAGAGTCGGAAGATCATGGAGGGTCGATAGATGAAGAAGACGAAGAAGATCATGATCTAGGCCTAGGAGACAATATTGCAATCCCTGATGATGATGTCGATGAAAATATGCTCGAAAATGACATTGATTACTATGATGATATCATCAATCCTTTAAACATCGTTTCACAACCAGATGATGATACTGATGTCGAGTTTGATGAAGAAGATCAAGATATAGAATAAGGATGATTACATAGATGTTGAGGTTGGATTAGGTACGTGACTATATAATATTTTAATTTGTATGCATTATTCTCTTAAAATAATTTAATTTTAATGTCATGGGTTAATTACATGTTTTTAAGTTTTATGCGACGTTTTTATATCCTAGGTTACATGTTGTTTAATTATTATTTGAAACCTGAAAATAGTTGTCAATATCGTAAAGTACGTGGGAGACTAAAAATATCATTTAGAAACACATAATTTCATGTACCTTCATTACTTTTTTTTTTTGTAATTTCTATGCATGAATCTTAATAGGAGGTTGCTTTCGATTATTTTATATTTTAAAGATTGGGTTTTGGGGATCAATTGAGAGTGATGTGAGGGGGAGGGGAGGGGCCATGTGAGCTTCCACCTTCATGTGGTTGGCCTTGTTCAGTAGAGGATAAATTATTCTTGAAACTAAGAGAAGCTCTTTCATTTTTATACCATCATGATCGTATAAGATTTCATCAATATCATTACCTATTTGAATCTTCTTAGAATTGAGATTCGTTACATAGTCATTGAAAAAAGACAAAATAATTATGTAGCAGATATTAATTTGGTCTTTCTATGGGACATTTTATGCCATTAGTATGTAATTTTGTACAAAAATAATAGATCTTGGGAGGAACGTGGAACGAGGAATGATGAATGAGGAAATTTGTCATGGATAGATTATTGGCATGCCTTAATGATATGGGAGGGTTTCTGGACTCAAATTTGAGTGACACACCCACTTTCTTCCATCATCAATTCATCATGTAAACCATAAACCCTAATTTTCTTTTAGAGTACCCAATTTGGTACACGCAAGTTTTAGGCTTTCGTCGGTCTTTATTCATTTTTCTTTTAGGTTCTACATTAATTTTTATACAATGTATATGCGTCATCGTTTTGATGAAAAATCCCTCTATTTCGTTGATTGCTAATTAATCAACACCATCAAGATATTAGAGGTGGACAACATGGACCTGCGAATGGGGCCAACTTTGAAATTTTTTCAAACAGTTTCTGTATGCACTAAAATTTGTCATGGATAGACTATTAACATGCCTTAATGATATGGGAGGGTTTCTAGACTCAAATTTGACTGACACACCCACTTTATTCCATCATCAATTCATCATGGAAACCATAAACCCTATTTTTCATATGTTCTAGTAGATATGTTAATGATTCCAACTTTCATATTTGTATTTGACTGAAGGTCTATCTAGCTTGCAAAGTATCAAATTGATATTTTAAGTTGATAAACCAAATATTAAATGAATCCAAGCATCATTTGATATCGTCGCAAGAGAGACGAATGTAAATAATCTTGTGACGAATTTTCTATACTATCGACGAAAAACGTTCGTAGATAATTTTATGCCATTAGTATGTAATTTTGTACAAAAATTACATGAGGACTAGACACCGACAACAAGGACCTGCGAATGGGACCAACGTTGAAAGTTTTCCAAACATTTTCTGTATGCACTGAAATTTGTCATGGATATAATATTGGAATGCCTTAATGATATGGGAGGGTTTCTGGACTAAAATTTGAGTGACACACCGACTTTATTCCATCATCAATTCATCACGTAAACCATAAACCCTAATTTTCTTTCAGAGTACCCAATTTGGTACACACAAGTTTTAGGCTTTCATTGGTCTTTCTTCATTTTTCTTTTAGGTTCTAGATTAATGTATATACAATGTATCCGCTTCATCGTTGTGATGAAAAATACCTCTATTTCGTTGATTTCTAATTAATCAACACCATCAAGATACTAGAGGCCGACAACATGGACCTGCGAATGGGGCCAACGTTGAAATTTTTTCAAACAGTTTCTGTATGCAGTGAAATTTGTCATGGATAGACTATTCACAGGTCTTAACAATATGGGAGGGTTTCTGGACTCAAATTTAACTAACACACCCACTTTCTTCCATCATCAATTCATCATGGAAACCATAAACCCTATTTTTCATATGTTCTAGTAGATATGTTAATGATTCCAAGTTTCATATTTTTATTTGAATGAAGGTCCAACTAGCTTGCAAAGTATCAAATTGATATTTCAAGTTGATAAACCAAATATGAAATGAATCCAAGCATCATTTGATATCGTCGCAAGAGAGACGAATGTAAATAATCTTGCGATGAATTTGCATACTATCGATGAAAAAAGTTTGCAGATAATTTTATGCCATTAGTATGTAATTTTGTACAAAAATAATGGATCTTGGGTACTACACCATGGTCAAGGAACGGGGAATTATGAATGATGAATGAGGAACGAAAATTGCAGGAGGACTAGACACCGACAACAGGGACRTGCGAATGGGGCCAACGTTGAAATTTTTCCAAACAGTTTCTGTATGCACTGAAATTTGTCATGGATAGACTATTGGCATGCCTTAAAAATATGTGAAGGGTTTATGGACACAAATTTGAGTGACACACCCACTTTCTTCCATCATCAATTCATCATGTAAACCATAAACCCTAATTTTCTTTCAGAGTACCCAGTTTGGTACACGCAAGTTTTAGGCTTTCGTCGGTCTTTCTTCATTTTTCTTTCAGGTTCTACATTAATGTATATACAATGTATTTCTGTCATCGTTGTGATGAAAAATCCCTCTATTTCATTGATTACTAATTAATCAACACCATCAAGATACTAAAGGCGGGAAACATGGAGCTGCGAATGGGGCCAACGTTGAAATTTTTTCAAACAGTTTCTGTATGCACTGAAATTTGTCATGAATAGAATATTCACATGCCTTAATGATATGGGAGGGTATTAGGACTCAAATTTGAGTGACACACCCACTTTCTTCCATCATCAATTCATCATGGAAGCCATAAACCTTATTTTTCATATGTTCTAGTAGATATGTTAATGATTCCAGGTTTCATATTTGTATTTGACTGAAGGTCTAACTAGCTTGAAAATTATTAAATTGAGATTTCAAGTTGATAAACCAAATATGAAATGAATCCAAACATCATTTTATATCGTTGCAAGAGACACAAATGTAAATAATATTGCGACGAATTTGCTATACTATTGAGGAAAAAAGTTTCACCGATATCTTGGGTAATACACCATGGTCAAGGAACGAGGAATGAGGAACGCGGAATGATGAACGAGGAACGAAAAATTGCACGAGGACTAGACACTAACAACAGGGACCTGCGAATGGGGCCAACATTGAAATTTTTCCAAACAATTTCTGTATGCACTGAAATTTGTCATGGATAGGATATTGGAATGCCTTAACGATATGGCAGGGTTTCTGGACTCAAATTTGAGTGAAACACCTACTTTCTTCCATCATCAATTCATCATGTAAACCGTAAACCCTAATTTTCTTTCAGAGTACCCAATTTGGTACACACAAATTTTAGGCTTTCGTCGGTCTTTCTTCATTTTTCTTTCAGGTTCTACATTAATGTATATACAATGTATCTGTGTCATTTTTGTGATGAAAAATCCCTTTATTTCGTTGATTGCTAATTAATCAACACCATCAAGATACTAGAGGTGGACAACATGGACCTGCGAATGGGGCCAACGTTGAAATTTTTTCAAACAGTTTCTGTATGCACTGGAATTTGTCATGGATAGACTATTCGCATGACTTAATGATATGGGAGGGTTTTTGGACTCAAATTTGACTGACACACCCACTTTCTTCCATCATCAATTCATCATGGAAACCATAAACCCTATTGTTCATATGTTCTAGTATATATGTTAATGATTCCAAGTTTTATATTTGTATTTGACTGAAGGTCCAACTAGCTTGAAAAGTATCAAATTGAGATTTCAAGTTGATAAACCAAATATTAAATGAATCCAAGAATCATTTGATATCATTGCAAGAGATACGAATGTAAATAATCTTGCGATGAATTTGTTATACTATCGATGAAAAAAGTTCGTCGATAATTTTATGCCATTAGTATGTAATTTTGTACAAAAATAATGGATCTTGGGGACTACACCATGGTCAAGGAATGAGTAATGAGTAACGATGAATGAGGAACGAAAATTGCACGAGGAATAGACACCGACAACAGGGACCTGCAAATGGGGCCAATGTTGAAATTTTTTCAAACAGTTTCTGTATGCACTAAAATTTGTCATGGATAGACTATTGGCATGCCTTAATGATATGGGGGGGTTTCTAGATTCAAATTTGAGTGACACAACCACTTTATTCCATAATCAATTCATCATGTAAACCATAAACCTTAATTTTCTTTCAGAGTACCCAATTTGGTACACACAAGTTTTAGGCTTTCGTCGGTCTTTCTTCATTTTGCTTTCAGGTTCTACATTAATGTATATACAATGTATCTGCATCATCGTTGTGATGAAAAATCCCCCTATTTTGTTGATTTCTTAATCAACACCATCAAGATACTAGAGGCGGGAAACATGGACCTGCGAATGGGGCCAACGTTGAAATTTTTTCAAACAGTTTCTGTATGCACTGAAATTTGTCATGGATAGACTATTCGCATGCCTTAGCGATATGGGAGGGTTTATGGACTCAAATTTGACCGACACACCCACTTTATTCCATCATCAATTCATCATGGAAACCATAAACCCTATTTTTCATATGTTCTAGTAGATATGTTAATGATTCCAAGTTTCATATTTGTATTTGACTGAAGGTCCAACTAGCTTGCAAAGTATCAAATTGAGATTTCAAGTTGATTAACCAAATTTCATTAGGTTGGAAAATTTATTGTAGCATCATAACATTAGGTTGGTAAATTGAAAACATTGATTTGAGGGATAACTGTTTGTGGGCACCCCAAAACCCTCTCGAATTTAGTGAAATAATGATAATTTTGTAACCAATTTTTAGGTCTTCCCTTCTCTAAAGACCCCATTGATGGTGAGTTGCTGACCCTCTCTTACTTCTTTCCTAGCTTGACACTTAGCCAATGATATATCTGATTATATTTCAATAGTATAAGGCTTTTTCTTGTCCATGGCTAGTCCCCCCACCAACCCCCTTGGCTTGATCTCGAATTATTTTAATGATCTTAACAAACGTAAGCACTTTAGGGAATTTTTTTTAGACTTCTTCTTAGAGTCATTTGTGGGTAGAAGGGATTGTGACTTAGTCTCTTTGACCAAAACATTATTCATTTGGACATGGACCAACTTAGTACTTAGATGAGAGAGAGAAAAAAAAGACATAAAATAACTTGAAGCTTATGCGATTAGTCAAGTACTTCTTTATCGACATTATTGCATGCCCTTGCAGTATTAGATGCGAGGACGTGCATATCGATCATATTTTAAAGGAAACAACTAAAATATATTGTACTAGGTCTAGAGTACATGATGTGAAACAATAACCTGTGAATGGGGCCAACGTTGAAATTCT
Organism: Picea engelmannii; assembly: GCA_009831015.1. Lineage (NCBI taxonomy): Eukaryota > Viridiplantae > Streptophyta > Pinopsida > Pinales > Pinaceae > Picea > Picea engelmannii. Next base: position 293,103 of record ML789366.1, on the reverse strand, counting down.
TTCAAAATGTTTCTATATGCACTGAAATTTGACATGGATAGACTATTCCCATGCCTTGATGACATTGGAGGCTTTATAGAATCAAAGATCACTCACACACACAGTCTATATATCGACCCATCTGGTCCTTGTTTTGTTTTAATTTTCTCAGTCGGATTTTAAAGGAAAAATCTATTAAAAGACATTGTACTAGGGATAGAGTACATGATGGGAAACAATGACCTGTGAAAGGGGCTAACATTGACATTTTTTCAAAATGTTTTTGTATGCACTGATATTTGACATGGATAGATTGTTCACATGCCTTGATGATATGGGAGGGTTTCCAGACTCAAATATCACTCACACACCCACTCTTTATATCCATTATCTGTGTTGTCTGTTTCATTCAAAAGAGTACTTAGATGAGAGAAAAAACCAAATATATAAAATAACTTGTGTGATTAATCATGCATTGGCATGGTTAGACTAGACACATGCATTGATGGCATGGGAGGGTTTCTGGAATAAAAAATGACTTGCACAAACAATTTGACTATCAAACAATAAGCCTAGTACCTATCACCATTAAACAAAGGTAGTTTATAACTGCTTGGAGGAGGGGGTATCTTCAAATGTACACATGGGATAAACAAAGGAAATGGGTGAGGTGGTTCCATCTAACATAATATTGGTATGATATTATGTATTACTCTACCTCCAAAATTACCCAATTTAAAGCGCTATATGGTTATGAAACCATGTCACTGAAGAATTTAGTCATTAAAAATACAAGTATAAACTATTATTAATCTCTTTTAAAAGCAAATTGACTACCATAGGTTAACTCTCTCTCTTTCTTATGGAGAAATACATAGTTAAAATAAGTTACCTTAATGCAATCAGTGCTGCAATAAGGTCTAAATATTCATGAGCCGATATTCTTTTGGCCTCATGAATGAGCAATATACCTGGAATGATTAATAAATGTCATCATTGTTGTCATAGTATTGTAGCAACACATTTTCAATGAACATGATGTTCTTCATTTTTATAGCATCTTCGTCGAAACTTTTCGAAAACATGGGACTTTGGCCCCTAAGTTTGGTGGCAAGAAGAAGATGCTTGATGGCATTTTGTATTTAAATAATGGAATTTTGTATTTAAAATTTATGGGTTGACAATTTACTCCAAGTTAGTTGACAAGTTCCTCTCCAAAACCACATGCAAAAACTTTTCAATATAGGAAAAAATGTTCAAATTGAACACAAAAGTTTAACACTGCTAGGAACCAAGACATAATTATATGAATAATAGGTGGTGGATATAAATCCTATTTAAATCTTCCTAGTATACCCAAAGATTGGTGTTTGACTATGTCTACACATGGATTTTAAAGTTGTCTAACACAAGACCTCCCTTTGTTAACATTCTATACAAGAAAAATGAGATCTAATGTTCCTTACCTTCATACATAGAACATACATGTACCTTATAATCCACCTTAATAGTTACATAACATTAATGTAAAACAAACTTAAAACTAGAAATTGTACATGTTCAAATAGTTTTCCGCTAAGACTCTTATAAACCAAACCCTTGTAATTGTTAACATATAACCCCTAAAATTTATAACCCTCTTAAGCCTATAAACCCTAATATAACCTCCCTATCCCCTACCATCTATAATCTCAATAACCCATATCCCATTAACAACTAATAGAACCCTTGGTATCTATAAAGACATATAATCTCTAATCCTTACACCTTCTATTGCATCTAACTAAAATAACAATGGATTCCTATACCCTTTGATCCATAACCCTATAACCCATCTCATTCCTAACCCATATGAGTCCCAACAAAAATAACCACTCCCACGGTACATTATAACCCATAATATAAGACATAACCACTACAAATCCTAATCCCTAAAACTTATAACACCTATAAAAGTTAATCCATAAACATTATTGTTGGGTATGTGTTATATTCTTTGCACGAGTAGTAGTGTCATGTAAATTTTTTCTGCCTCAGGAAACGTGACACCTACCTTGGGAAACGTGTCATGTATTTAGGTGGTTTTTTTGGCACATGGTTTTTGCCGATGGTTTTCTATTTCCGGTTAAGAAATTAAGGTTTTGGACTAATCCAGGTCATTGGGTTAGGGTTTTGGATGCCACTAGCTCATATATGTATATTGTATTGTAAACAATGTAACACAATGAATGAATATAATATATGTTGGTTTTCCCAGTTTGGGTTTCCAGGGGAAAAATCTTTGTGTAATGTTTGTAGTTGCCATTGTATATTTTCTGTTCTTTTCTGAATATCTATTTACAATAGACATTGTACAAGGTTAGAATTTACATTTGGTATCAGAGATTTATTGGCTTCAGGGGCACGCCTTTCTGGTGAAGGGTTTGGCTCGGGACTGTGATAAGCCTTGTTACAGTGGGAGATCTGCGGTATTGTTTTTCAGGTGAAAATAAATGGCAAGCAATTCGAAGATGGAGATAAAGAAGTTTAATGGGAAAAGATTTGAGCTGTGGAAGCTCAAGATGGAACATCTTTTGGTGGATAGAGATCATTGGATCACGATAGATCCAGGTACTGCACCTACAGGAACTTATGTAGATGACTGGAAAAATATGGATCGAAAGGCAAAGAGCACAATTCGACTGTGTCTCTCCAATTTAGTATTACTGAATGTGTCAGAGGAAGCTACAACCAAGTATTTATGGGAAAAGTTAGGAAAGTTTTATCAGTCTAAGTCCCTGGTAAATAAACTATTCCTGAGGAATAATCTATATAACTTGAGGATGAGAGATGGATACTCGGTGGAAAAACATTTGAATGCCTTCAATACTGTGGTAAGTCAGTTAGTATCTGTTGAGATTAAAATTTTAGATGAAGATAAATGTATCAATTTTTTGTGTTCTTTACCAGACTCGTGGGATAGTCTGGTTGTGGCCATAGGTAGTAATACAACTTCTTTGAAGTTTGAATAAGTGGTCTCATCCTTGTTGTCGGAGGAGATGAGATGAAAGAATATGGAAGGACATAACACAAATGCATTATTTGTAAGAGGACGTTCCCAGGAAAGAAATAGATCTAATTTCTCAAGTGGGAGATCTAAGTCTAAGGGTAGATCTAAATCTCTTGGAAAGTTTGTAAGGGTATGTTGGAGGTATGGAAAAGAAGGGCACTACAAGAAGTAATGTAGATCCAAAGTTGAGAAAAAGAAGGGATCTGAAGAATCTTCTTCTACAGAAGAAAAGACCTCCAAGGAAGAAGGATGGGATGTGTACTTGGCCTCTTCAAGCACACATGCAAATCATGAGGCATGGTTGATTGAATCCGGTGCATCCTTTCATATGACTCCCCACAGGGAGTGGTTCTGCGAATATGAAAAGTATGATGGATGTAATGTTTTCTTAGATAATGATTCGACAACCAAAATCATAGAAAGAGGAAGGGTCAAGTTGAGACTCATAGATGGAAGGATTAGAACACTGCCTGGTGTTCTACACATCCCAAGTATGGTCATAAATTTGATTTTTGTAAGCAAAATGGAAGATGCAAGGGTAAAAACAATTTTTGAAAAGGGAGCTTGCAGGATGGTTTGAGGAGAAATGGTGTTGATGAAGGGAGTTCAGTTTGGAACTCTGTATAAGCTGCTAGGAAGCACTATTAGTGATGGGTGTAATAGCTCCATTGTTTCTGATATTGGAGTTGAAGAAGAAATAACTCCTACAGTCTTTGGAGAAAAGGTTATGTTGTGGCATCAAATACTAGGGCATATCGAAGAGAAGGGTCTTCAACTACTACATGGTAAAGGTATGGTTGAAGGTATGTCTAACTGCTCTCTGGATTTTGATTTCTATGAACATTGTCTATATGGGAAGCAGGATTGGGTAAGATTCCCCTCTGGTGCAATGAGGGAAGAAGTAATTTTACAACTAGTTCACAATGATTTTTTTGGACCTGTGTCGGTCCCATCATTGGGAAAATCTGTGTACTATGTCTAATTTCTAGATGAATTCTCAAGGAAAACTTGGATATATTTCCTCAGGAAGAAATCTGAAGTCTTTAACAGTTTTAAAGAGTTTAAGGCTCTTGTTGAGAATCAAACAGAGAAAAGAATTAAGGTGCCGAGAACAGATAATGGTGGAGAGTTCTGCGGGAATGAATTTGAAGAATTCTATAAGAAGTGCGATATAGTAAGGAAGAAGACTACTCCATATACACCTTAGCAGAATGGAGTTGCAGGAAGGATGAATATGACACTGATGGAAAAATCAATGTGCATGCTCAGTGGTGTCGGGTTAGGGCAAGAATTATGGGCAGAGGCAGTGGGTACTGCATGTTATCTAGTCAAAAAATCACCCTCATCAACGTTGGGTGAAAAGACTCCACAAGAGGTATGGAGTGGTAAGGAACCTTCTCTCACACATCTTAAGGTATTTGGCTGCGATGCATATGTTCATGTTCCAAAGGAAAATAGGAGTAAGCTGGATAAGAAGGCTGAAAAATGTATCGTTATTGGATATAAAGATGGTCTCAAAGGTTATA
>ML789366.1:239719-267078 GCA_009831015.1 Picea engelmannii | reverse complement strand
GACATCATCATAATGACATGGCAATTTCCTTAGATCCATATGATAAATTTATCATGTCCTTAGTGTTTTCACATTTTTAATATGTCCTTAATATGTCCAAAATCAAGAGGGATATCACATTAAGTTAGGTGGTTGACCACTAATATTGGTAATTGCACCCGAGTCTAATTGTGCATCCAAAACTAAAAATATAATTTTTTTATTTAGATCTGTGAATATGATGATGGAATACTAACTAACAACACGTGCACATGAAACTGAAGGTACAACCAAACAAGTACCTGTCAAATATTTCTTCATTGAGTGAGGAAATCTTAGGACAAATAGAGGTCGGAAATGCGACTGCATCTAGTAGATATGATAAGAAAACAAGGACCAAAGATGAAAAAGTCAGAATAAAATTTTGTAGACGCATGGAAGTTTTTCCCGCCGAAGGAGGATCATGCTCTTATGATGATGAGAGAATAGGAGACATAGATGTTCCACTGAGGTATAAGCATATGGTGAAGCAATGGGTGCCTAAGGAACTACCTCCTATAGATGTTGACTTCGTTGTCAACAATAGGACATATCGCATTGTACCATCCTCCCTGCATAGCTTGGGGCTATTTTGCATGGATGGAATAATTGTAAAATGCAATACAATAACTGAATTGATGGACTATGTCAGACCGCGTTACAATTATAACGACTATATGCGGCTAGTCCGGTACATGCGAAGTATGCGGAGATATGCACTCGCTGCAAATTATATACAACTAATAAACAAGGATAAAAATAAGGGAGCGACTATCTATGTTGATGGAAGGCCTAAATCTTCCGAAAATATCGTAGGGTTTATAAACAACACATGACCTGGGACAACAAACAAACAACTGAATTTCATATTTGAGGGATGTGAAGAGAATTGGGTAGTCCTGTGCACAATAAAAAAGATATCTCCCGGGGAAGAGTTATTAGTGGATTACCATTTTAGTCGAATAAGAACATTGACTAATAGTGTGTGGGTTCTTATGCAACACCTCTTTAAGAAACCTCTACTTATTTCATTATATTTTTTTATTATCTTTAACATTGTTGTAAATATTATCTTTAACATTGTTTTTTTGTTATCATTAACATTTTTTTAAATATTTTGGGGTTCTAATTATATTATAATGTGGCAGGATGATCGTGGAAAAGTGCCAGCCGCAGAACATGTAAATGATTATCAATTTCCACTTTCGTTTTACGTTGTTTTTATTATTTTCTTATATAATTTTATTGAAATAACATTGTTTTTGCTGAAATTATATGTAGTCAGCAGGCCATGTGGATCATGATTCCGCCGATGAGGAGGGATTTTATTCTTGCGCTAATCCGATGGTCTCATTAAAAAAAAATATCATTAAATCTAACAAGGAAGTATTTAGCTTGTTAGATCGTCTAGAACAAACTCCAGACGCCAAAGAAAGGATCAAGCTCCTTATGTCACAACTTACCACATATAAGGTAATAACCATAATTATTATTATTTTTTTAATGCACTCATATGATCAATTATGATACTTTGTTCTTTAACTTTTACATTATCTCACGAAAAAATATTTTCTTTTTTATAAAGGAATATTTGGATCCTGTTCAACCCAGGGTTGGTAGTAGTGGCGCTACAAAGTCCTGATGAGGGTGGTCATACAACTGCTAGAGAACTATTTACTTCTCCATCTTCCACACCTCATTTAGATAGGAGTCACGACATGCACCGACAATCATCCACACCTTGATCAGAGTCTAGAGAGGGTGGCAGAGATGAGGATCATAGTGATGTGGTTGAGATGGTTGCATTTCTAGGAGCTAGATGTGTGACAAGCACGGGGACCCTTCCGTGCACACTTTTGGTCAACGATAATGGATTTCCATTAAAACAATCAAGACTCCTAGGTAGTTTTAATTCATATTTTAATCGTTTAATGTTGTCCTCATACATAAATCATCTATATTATTAATTTTAAATTAATGATCATATCTTTTTGTGTGTAGGAAATGACCTTTTTTATAGGCACGTAGAGAGGAAGGCCTTGTCTATTTTTGGGGCAACCTTACGCATGAGGTGGAATTGCCAGAATTCCAACCTCAAAAAGGAACTTATGGATTATCTTGAAGGCCTCTTTGGTGTAGACACGTTCAATACAAAAGCAGTCACATCTGCAGTGGGTAAATATTTAAAATATACCCGGGATATTTATAGACGAAGATTGGCAAGAAATCCTAGGTATGAGCACCCTCCCTCAATTCCAAAGAGGGAGTGGAAGGAGATCATTGATGATGCAAAAGAGAAGATTTTGAAAAAATCAGGAGAACAAATAACTGGTACACCAAGGTAAATTACAAATTTTTGAATTCAATACTAGATTTATTTTTCTTTAGATCTAAATAAAAGTGTGGTTATATATAACATACTTGAAAATTTTGATGATAGGTTACTTGACACTTCGAAGGAAACCAAAGCAAGGATTGCCAAACATGGCCAACACAAGCTAGGCCAGGGTAGCTACTCGAGGTTACAGTCACGAATCGTAAGTATGCAAACATCTTAAGAATATTATTTGTATCACCTTACAACTTTAAGGTAATTGCAGCCAAGAACATTAAAAAACCATACCCTTATGTAATGCAGGGCGACAACTTCGGAACTGAAACCACAGAGGAAGACCTCCAACTTGGTTACAAGTATAGTTATAAATCCATAGTTGATCGTAGGAAAATCATGGGGTAGACCCCAAGATCCAATTTGCGAGATAAGGTAAATAAAAATCAGTCCACATTAACCTTTCGTTACTTATAAAATACGTAAATGTTTGATATCGTCCATAATTTAATGTCTTAGTTTGTTTTAATCAGGGGAGAAACATGTTCAAAGAAACCATTAGTACTAAAAAACAAAGCATTGATAGTGAAACAAAACCAAAATATCATGGTGCTCCCCAACAACCCCATCCCAGTGAGGTGCAACCCCAAGATGTTCCTGTGACTAAGGCCCACGACAGTAAAATGTCTATATATTAATCATATACTTAATAATTTTGTACTTATAAATTTTGACATTTCAATGGCAGAGAATGTCATAGATGATCATCCTCAACCTGAAGATCAGGTGAACAGGATGACAACCATTCCAATGGTGCCGGCTAGAGGACCAGGTAAATAATTACATTGCAGAGTTTTTTTTTAATATTAATGAACTACTTCAATGATATTTAAAAATTGGCCATATAAATTTAATATTTTTTATGTTTTTAGGTGATGGCCCCTCATAGCATCATCCACGCCATGAGTATGAGACCAAACATACTCAGCGTGAAAGGACTAAAACCACATCATCTGTTGAAGAGCACCCAGTAAACGAAGACATGGACATTGATGATTTGCTTAAGAACTAGAAAGCAAAAAAGAAGACTAAAATAAATTCATGATGTCATGTAATAATTTTATAATACAGTTAGATGTACATTATATAGATGATAATATACACAAGGCTATTTCTATGGCTTGTATATATCCGTGAATGTAATTTTTTTACACTTAATGATAATTCCAGCTTCTCTTAATGATGCAACTTCCAAAATCTTGTGACATGATATATGCAACTTTGAAAGTCTTGTGACATGTTTCATTGTGTCTCACATGACAAAGAGCATTTCCATTCTTTTCATTGTGTCATGGACATGGTGTTGCTACTTAACATTGCCTCAAAGCCTACTTATTCATTCCCCTATAATATGTACAATGATGTTGAACCTTCCACAAATCATTGCGAGCAGAAAAATAAGCCAAGGATAGGAACCCAAGGATTTCAATGTTAAGGTCTTGTGATTCCACAAGGTGGGATACAAAAAGGAATTGTTTCCATGCATAAACATGCTAAATACCTTGATTGAGAATGCGGATGTAACAAGTTGAACATTGAAATCATTGACATAATCGAACAATATGGGTGGTCATAGATGTTTATCTATTATTCAGTCATTTAACCTTTTAATGTCATTGAAAAATGCAGGTTTGAAGGGTGGTCACCTCCACGATCCAAAACACATTTCCAAAAAGGTGTAAATCATTTTCTTCTCTTGCGTGATGAAATTTTCCTTCGTTTCCTTGTATACTTAAGTTCAAAATCGGAAGAAAAAAATGACACATAATACATGAAAACTCTAAAACCCCTCAGCTGGAGAAACCCTCAGGGATGGCTTTTGGAGAAGTAATTATTTATGTGTGAAGCAATCTAAGAAGTGAATTATTTCAAGTCAAGATGGATGCTTTTCATATGGAATGTAAGAATGCTAGTTTGTTTATGAATTAATTATTATGTAATTTGTGATATTCTGCAATTTTAAGTGTTGCTTCGAATATCTGCGTGCCTTGAGGTTTTTGAGTTGTTAATGTGTGCATTGTTGTAATTTGGACTAATCTAGTTTTATGTATGTGTACACGCTTGTTTTTTATTCTTCTCTTCTACTCCAACTATCTAAGTAGGAGTTTACATAGGATTCAATTTCATTTTCAACTCGCCGATTACTTTAGTTTTCTCCTAGACAAGATAGGTTAAATTAGATTAGTAATATATTAGTTTTCATTTCATACATAGTCTTCATATACATCATTTCATTGCATATCCTCTCATCATCCATTCTCATCGAAAAACCGGTCCGTAACCGTCCAAAACCCCAAAAACAATATCAATGGCAGTCAGGCCAAATTCCAGATGGGACTCCTAATCCAAACAGTGCATAGTCTAGTTGGGGCCGTGTACCGGGGAGTACCCCTTGTTTTTGTCAACAGGATCCCATCACTATGCGAGTCATTTTGCACAAACCCAACGGGAAAAAGGGAAACCGACTTCATCTATTGAGGAGTTGGACCCACCTATTTAAGAGGTTGGACGACTGTCAAATTCTCACAACACTCATTTACAGGTGGTTCTCAGGTGGACTCTCACTAAGATCCTTGTTCTTTTTAGAGAAAAATGGGCAGTTAAAAATGAGCTTCAACTTTCTGCTTCCAAATCAAAATTCAACTTTCCCCTTCACATTATTTTATCAGGAATCAATCCATAAGAATGAGGCATATTTTTCACTCAATATGTCATTTCCTACTCTTGGATTAAATCCTAGGGGAATTTCATGTTTAATTGACTTGGGAATAAATTATGCCCCTCTCACATTCTCTTCAATCCATTTTATTTTTGTCAATCCATAAACCCTTCATGTGTTCTCCTTAGTGATTCAATACTATTTTATATTTATTTTACTAGGAACACAATCACATCATATCCATAGCTTATTAAACATTATAGCCTATATTATATTTACACATTTTCTAGCAAGATCTAGGCCATGGGTCCTTACTAGGAATATTTTTACATGGTCACTTATTTCATGTCCACTTTGTTTATATATCGATGGTACCCTAGACTCGGTACCAAGGTAAGAATTATACATATACTAAGCACATATTCACATGGTCCATGTCCAAACATAAGGAGTTTAAAGAAAACTATTACAACTGATCATGACCAAGAGGAAACCATTTCCACCTCCTAATGGAAGAATAAATATTGTTCCTATCACAAGTGATATGGTCATTATGATGATGAATGTTGCACTTTCTAGGAAAATAAGGCCAAATACCTCCTTACAAAATACCAACATGCAACAAAAGTGATCTATGTTGATGACAACAACAAGATATTTACTTTAACAAACCAACCCCCACCAACCCTTAATCGGTTCTCTTGATAAAAAATATTTTGGCAAGAAGAAGGAATCTCTCTTCACTCATAATTCCCAGATCAAGAAAAAACTTGTATAATTGACCATGGGAAATAGCAAACACAAGAACTTTGTTTCTCATAAATTAGTCAATTCACTAGAATGTTCTATCACACTACATTCCTAACCACATCATCTTATATGGGTTAGATAAGGAAGGAAACTCATACCTCTCACTTAAAATTGTTCTATAGATTTTTCCATTGGACATTTATTTGATACAAATGATTGTGTTGTTACACATTTAGATGATTATAATCTACTTCTTGGCTCTTCCTACTAATAAAATTAGAAGATAGCCTATAATGGCTTCCAAAAAACTTGTCAACTACAAAAAGATGGAAAATTCTATAATCTTGTATCATTTTCTCTTGATTCCTCATAATTTGGGGGGAGTGAAACTATTAGGTTTGTGATTCTCCGTAACTTTAGACTTTTTGCTCAGTGCATGTGCTTATCCCTCCTAACCTTCAACAATTGCTCCATTGAGTTCACACATTGAGATCACACTTTAGTAGGGAGGATCTCTTCCAAACACCAAGCTCAAACTTCAATCTTCATCTTAGACTCAGTCTGATAATAAATATTCATTTATGATTTTTAGTTGGTCCTCAAAACTGAGATGAGAACAAGTTGGATTTATAGTTTCTTGTGCTTGTATCCTTGGTTGAAGATGGATATAATTTATTTATTTCAATGAAATAATTATGCAATTATCCAAATGTGTCTTTCTTAAATGATTTCTTGAGATTTTTGGTAACTTCCCGCAATTTGAAGTTTTTGTTATAAATTTTATCATATTTGATTGCACCATGTTACATTTATGTTGGCACTTTAAAACTGAAGTAGAATTTTTTATAGACTTCAATACACCATGAAAAGAGAACACAAATGAAGAGTATGGATAATTTCACTTCCCATATGGCATGTAGAATTTGCCTTTGTTCTCTATTGAAAATGAGAATATATTGCATAACATATGAATGGTATAAAAGAAAGGGAATTCCTACATTGGAAATTTTCATACATCTACCTGTTCAATACAATCAAAGCAAGTGGATGAGGACATGACTCGAGATGGTCATTTGATTATCCTATGCATCATATGCCGACTGACCCCACTAATAATATCAACCTTTATATGAATACCAAACATTTCACCTATGTTGGATACAAGAAGCCTTGGATATAACACGTGTCATCTCATTTTGAGTCTTGAAAAACAAGAACTATTCTTGGGAAATAAAGACATTTTAAGTGCAACCATGATGCATATTTCATGTGACATCAATTTAATCATAATGCAACAATGTAAATCCATCATACCATCGCGATTCGCTTTTTCTTTGGTGTTGTTTCAGTAAGCATTTACATTTTCGTTAGAGGTTGGAATTCATATTAGAATGAGATTTTTAGCCATACGATGCGATTTTTTATTCATCCTTATATAATTGGGTTTTTTGGCAGCTTGATATTTCATTTTGTATTTGCCATTAAATCATTGTGTTGGGTTTTAAAATTTTGAACGTGTCATCTCATTTTGATTCTTGGAAAACAAAAACCATTCACGGCATAAACAAGTTCCACGTGTTATATCGAATAACTGATTTATAGTAATTGTAGTGTAAGAAATTGTGACATTATTAAGAGTTGGCATATATTTCATTTACTTTGTATATTCCTTTGATTCCCCATGTTTTGTAATGAAGAAAGATATATGATTTCAGTTGATACTTAAAATGATTTCTGGCCATCAAGAGAGAATTCTCAAGAGTAGTTTAACTTACAGTGCACTTGGTACCTAGATTACTTCTGTGAATTTGAAACCTGAGCTCAAAATGATAGTGTATTTGGATTGAATAATCCCATTTTATTGAGAGAATCACATAGAAATATTATTGGAAAAGTTTTGGGTAATTTCTCCTACAATTTAGTGTTATTTTTACATGCTTCTCATTATAAGCCAAACACTTTAGTAGAAAATGTATTTTTTACCAAATTCTATGGTTGATCCTAAGAGTGATCTTCCAATTTGGATCTGAACATGCCTCTATGATTTTTATGAAATGTACCATTCATCATATGCAAGTTATACTTTGTGAATTATGACAATAGTGAAATACATTTTCTCCATTTCTCTAATGCCTAACCAAATCCTCACATTAATGGATCTAATGAAACTCTCTTAGAGAAGTGTGCAAGGGTGATCCTTCAATAAACCAACCAAATTATCTAAGAGTGGCACACACCCAATCCTTTAATGCTTCATACTCTGAATGGATTAAAGGTCATCGTCAAATTGTTTCTCAGCAGAGGTGCTCTAGCAATAGAATTTCAATTTCCCAACCTGGAGATACATATTAGATCTCCAAACTATTCTTGTAGATCTAAACTTTAACCACCTTCATTATGTAAATGGATAAAGGTGCTTAAAAAGTAAATGTCCTCAAGGTTGTTGATACATGGAGACATGGTTGTTACTATCTTACAATGAGTGCACCTGAGCTATGGAAAATATGTAGACTTCAGTTCTAAAGATAAAAATTTGATGAAGGTGCCTATAACTTCACCATTCATAGATAAAACCAACTTTACATTACTTATGTTATAATTGTAACCTCTTTTATGAGTTTGATATCTATGCATAGGTTAGAAAAAATATCTTGATTGCTGCAAATGAGATGCATCTTTGAAGAAAAACAATGGTATGTAAAAATCAAAGATTATGTTGGGGAAAAAGGTGCTCAAATATGMTTCCATATGGGAACTAGGATACTCCTGTAGAATTCTAACTTACTTAGAACAAAAATACATCCTAAAACTAGGGACAACATTAAAAAAGAATAATAGTCTTTTCCCATCAAATAATTATTACATTTMCTTGGAGCGATTTGTGGTTGCATGCATTAGTAAGTGCCTTATATTGATCTAAGMTTTCAAATTGGGTGTTTTTGACATTGTATATATGGTTATTACTGTCATCAAGATAGAATTATCTATATCACAATCCACATMTTAACATGTTATCCTCCATTTTCTGCTCTGGAACAACAACCATATTAAGCAAAAAGAGGCCCCAAGACCATGCCTCCATTTATGTGCCATCAAGGAGTATACAATCATAAAGGTTTTGTACCATGACAATAAGAAGTGGTATCTCCTAGTACATAAACAAAAGTCATATGTATGAGTTCTAGGATGAACAAAATAATTATGAATCACCCACTAATGATATATGATATCACCAAAGAACACCAACCACTATGATATACGATAGCACCAAAGAACATCCCACAACTATTGCACTTTCTTTCAATGTAAAGGGAAACAACCACATCATAACATCCTCATGGGAAATATTTATGTCTTCCATAAAATTCATGAAGTCCCAAACATGTTGGGAAATTTTATGTTCATTGAAGGTTGGGATATTCTCATACCACTCTAATGATAATGATATCTTATATAGGGCATGTTTTTGTGGTTTGTGGCCTTGTCCATGGCCCTTATAGGTCCCCAAAAGATTCATTTAGAGCCTAAGGGATTTTTTGTCCTCTCATGCACATTATCAAGGAATTGAGACCTATCCCCATTATCCAAGGAATTATAGGAGAAACCACGTTCCACTTGGAGGATATGGTAATATTAATATTAAAATTGCAGCCTAAAATAAATTTTTGATTTTTTTTTAAATAAATATTGGTCGTCGTAATTACGACGAAAACATATATTACTACGATGATTTTTCCATATAAAGAACAAAAAATTTCATCACCATTACTACGATAACATATATTGCTATGACGCCCCCGATCGGGGTGGTATTGCGCTCCACCTGGCAGGCTGTGGGTGCAGGAGGAGGCCAGCGGAGCACAGAGCCATGTGCTCGGCTCGTGCCCGCTGCAGCAGCCACCCCAGAGCTTTTAAATGCATTCAAGGCTGATGGGAGGGGCATTAATCCCACCCCCCTCGATCCCCTCTATGCATCGAACCATGCAGACTTCTTTTGGATTTATCGCTTGGTTGTGTGGCTTAGACTCTGGTTCTGTGATTTTCATGGTTTCTCGAGCGATTTTTATACTCCACCTTGGCTCTGCAAGCCTTCTGCAGAAGTCGAGCTTTGTTATGCTGCGTCATCGTATGCGCCCTCGTAGGGGCTCCCCCTGGCACCCGCGACGCCCTCGCTCCTCCTCCTCGCCCTCCGGTTGGCCCACCCCACATCCTCGCTGTGTAGCCTTAGTCGACACCTCCTGGACCCAGGCATGGTGCTCTCCCCCCGACTTGCACTCCTCCTCTCCCCCGCCGTTGCGCCATGGCCGACCTCGTCACAATCCAAAAACGCCCTCTCCCTTTTTGCCGCGTGAACACTCTGCTATTCTACAGGATCTTGTCTTTGAGCTCCGGGACGGTGTGAATGACCTCTAATTCAGGGTCCAGCAAATGGAAGGGAGACTCTCTATCCTTCTTCAGCTCCTAGCCACTCCCCCTCCAGCCGCTCCAGAGATTTCTAGCGATGCTCCTGCGAAATCCAGTGACAATGCAAGTAGATACCAACAAGCCACCATAGGGAAAGGCCAACATTTCGACGAGACAACAGTTTCTCTAGAGCCCATGACCGCTCTCACGCGGAAGGAGCCTTCGGAAAACTCTGCAGGAGAGAACGACGTGGCTGTCTCGGCAATGGTAGCCGAGGAGAAGGAAGATGAACGACGTGGCAGTTTCGGCATCCAGGTGCACGAAGATGAGCGCAACAAAGCTACGGACATGAATTGGACAGCCGACGGGATGCCTATCATAGAGGAACCTTGGCCTGGCCCCCTGCCCGAGTATGTTCCAGATTATACAGTGCTTGTTCCTTATTTTATCTCTAGTGGCTCTCATGGTAGATAAATAGTTTAGTTTTTCACTAGCTCTGTCAGAAATTTTGCTACTTTTTATATACGGTTGGCTGAACTGGTTTCTCCTCACGGAGCAGTTCAGTAATTACAACTGCATGACTTAGAAAATGTACTCTTGTTCCTGGTTCTGAGAAGGACTCTTATATAATACAAAAACTTACTTACAAAAAAAAACAACATATATTGCTATGACTCTTTTTCCATATAAATAATGAAAACTGTCGTCGCCATTGCGACGACAACATATATTGCTACGACACTTTTTCCATATAAACAACGAAAACTATCGTCTCAATTGCGACGACAACATATATTGCTACGATGCTTTTTCCATATAAAGAATGAAAGCTATTGTCGCCATTGAGACGACAACATATATTGCCACGACACTTTTTCCATATAAACAACGAAAGTTGTCGTCGCAATTACGACGCCTTCATATACTGCTGTGATGCTTTTGCCATATAAACAATGAAAGTTGTTGTCTCAGTTGCGACGAAAAATTATATTGCTGCGACAATTTTGCAATATAAACAACGAAAAGTTGTCTTTACAATGGCGACGACCACTTATATTACTACGACACAAGTGCGACATCAACTTAAATTCTTGTTACGTATTTGCTACATAAACATAAAAAGGCTGTTGTCATAAGTACGACGAACACTGAGAATGTTGTGACACATTTTCTTTATAGACAACGAAATTTGTCGTCGCAATGGTCGTCTCAATTGTGATGACATGTTGTTGCCTATATTGTCGTATTAGTGACGCTATTTCTCTTTTGTTGCAATTGTGATAAATTCCTTTGGTTCATCGCTCTTGTGACAATAATTCAAGTTCGTCGCAATTTCCATGTGACATAAAACGACATTGCAAAGACTCATGATTCGTCACAATATCCACTACATAATGTTGCAAGAGTGTTGAAATAGTCGTCGCAAAATGAGCCAAATTTTCTAGTGACTCTTTATAGTCTTCACCAAATTCATACTTTTGTCTCTGGCTTCTCTATTCCCATTGGATTCCATCACTGCATTACCCATGATCACACATAACCACCTGAATTCATCCTCATGGATGTAAGTCCTCTTTTCATATTCCATGCCTCTAATATGTTATTTTAGTCTGTTATGTTCTATTTTCCCTTGATTCTGCAAAATGCGCATGCAATAATATTTTTTAGACCACAATAATTTAAAAAAATTAAGAAAACTATGCATAATTATGTCCCGCAAGTGCATCATAATCCTTTATTCTTATTATTGGTGAATTTTACTACCCAATTCACATTTATGGATGAGTATATGGACTCCTCTGTCCAAGATATTTCCAATAACTACTTTCTTTCTCAATTTCGAGTCTTGAGCAGAAAGTTATGCCCATTTGAATATTACCCACTTTCTCCTTTTGCACACCCCTCAACTAGGTGCACTTTTGGTTATGCCTAGACATCCTTTACATTAAATATTTTGGAGTTAAAACAAAATATTAAATGGCTTTCCTCATGACCATATTTTGGACAACCTGACCAAGTTTCACCTTCACCCAAGCTCTAGGATGCTAGATACAATCTACTGAAGTTTTGGCTAATTTAATTCTTTTAGCACAAAATGATACAGGTGCCTTCTACCCTCTCCTATGCACTCTTGAACACCTAGATTTCGAATATGACTCCATGGATGTATTCTATGGCTCAATATATTTCTGTATACTATTTCTATTCCCCAATACGATTCCCGAGTAGGAAGTTATGGCCTCCAGAGTGAACTAGTACCCAAAAATTACCTTGCACCGTTTAGCCTATAATTCCCTCATATAGGCTCCATTTGAAAAACAATTTATATCGTTAGAATCTCTCTCTAAGTTATATAATTTTATATTTAGAAACTATATATCCTAGAAGGACATACGGTTTTGTATGAATTTGATTTTCAAACATGTTGTTTAAGCCTCCAAAAATGGCCTACAAGTTAGACACTTGAGAATCATTGTAAATTTCCATCAAATTATTATTGTTTCTAAGAATTTTAGCTGAATAACATGTTGACGTGGAGCCCTGGGTCCACCTGGAACCCTGAGGTGGCACCATGTGAGCTCCTCTCCCACCTAACCTACCCTGTCAGCCTCCACCTCATTCCCTTACTTCATTTTTCCTTCCCCTTACCTCTGTGGATGGACACATTATTTTATCCTTTGGGCCCCATAACCTTATTGCCATGTGGAACTTGCTCATTGGGTCACAAGGATGGGTGGGCCCCATCCTGTGCTTATTCTCCATGCACTCATGGAATTTCAAAACGTTAATATCCAATGACAGACGTTCATAGGGAATTGACGACGATCAATGATTTCCATTGCACTATGGCCCCTCTCGACCTACTGAACATTAACAAAGGGGTGAGGGTCCACAGTGGAAACTGACAGTTTCATGATTTTCAATGTGTCAAATCCTTGGTGCACCGTGGCCCCTCCTTTGGTGGTTTCCAAAACCACCAAGAACCCCTGCAGTGGTTTCCCAAAACCACCAGGGAGCTCCGCATGAGGTTCCAGGATTCGGCGGAACCCTATCCGCTACTGTGCACCACGTCATTGCCACTTATCACCCTATCACCTTCCACCACTTCCACACTTTCCACCATCGAATTACATGTCACCCTTCTGCCATATCATCTGACATGTGGTTCCCACGTCATGATGATGTCACCATATGGAAAAATACCCAAATTTTTGCAATTTTTCCAAAATTTCTAAATTTTCAAAAATGCACAATAATGCATAATTTTGAAAATCATTTTTTGGGCCACCATTGATGCTCTATACTTAGATTTGTAAAACTCAATTCTTCCCCATGAGTATCCATTTAACATCGAAATATGGAATTCAACTTATCCACGTCAAATTTCTCCATGGATTGCACTGTAGAAATTAGGGAGTTTTCCCAATCTCACCCAATTTTGCCCAATTTCATCAAATCCAACATTGTTGCACTGTAATTTTGAAAAGTTTGTTCAATTATAGGTCATGAATGCCCAAATAAATTATTGAATTGATGATTTCTAACTCTTGGGCTCAATTCCATTGAATTACCCATGAATTCTTCCCAATTTCCTCTGTAGTAATTTCGTCAAACAATTTATAGACATTTTGTCAAACAATTTGCAGACACACTTTGGATATTTCATTTTATGCTCTGTCTTTAGCCCATGCAGACTTGTTTTTAAACCTTGAGCTATGATACCACATTGTAGGATCCCCAATTAGACTCTTCTACTCATAAAATCTCAACAACATGTCACCCTAAGCTGAGGCTAGAACTCCACTGAGGATGGATTCCTAAACCAGACTAAGTTATTTCAGCACAATAACACTCAGGTCAAGGTTCCAACTACTGAAACTAGCCTACAACCTCTTATTTCCCACAACTTGTCCCACCCTAGGAAGTGTGCCCCTTCTCTCCTCAACAATCATTTGGTTTCCCCACTTCCCTTATGGGGCTTCAACAACAAGCCATACATAAATTCTCATATCCCTATAGCTATTTCCCAACAACCAGGGAATAATTCCCTGCAGTTCTCTCACCTAGAGAGAATTCACATAGGCCTAAAAACCCTCTTCTTCAAAGTACACTCATACCTAACAACTTTATTCTTCAATTCATATCTCCAAGGATTCATTGGTTACAAGCAGCTGGAAAATTCCTAGTGAGAATTATGAGTGAATGTGGGATGAATGTACTAAGTTATTCCTTTTTCTATGAATTTTCCCAACTTGACACTTGTCATGTTGGGAACTACATGGGCCCCACATGGTGATATGTTCCTTCCTTCCACTTAGAAAATTAGAAAAAATAAATATCCCATAAATTAGACTTTAGGGAATATTATTATAATATTTCATTGGCTTAAGCCCCCTTGGCTTAGCCCCTCCTCCTAGACCCTTAACCCACTTTCCCTCTAGTGTAGTTCTTATCCCCCCATACTCTTTTGTCTAGTTTGTATGCAACAATGATGTATTTTTATTAATATCTGAGTGCGATTACATATTAAAATGATAGGATCATTGGCATTTAAGCATTCTGGATCTCTATCCTAATAACTAGACAAGCACTGTGGCCTCAAAATATATTTACAATGGAACTCTGGCCTAAAATATCCTGGCTCACCAGCCTATATGTACATTTATAATTGGGTTTCTTCCTAGGGGTATTAGATGATACATATGATATAATGACTATTGAAGCTGGAAAGCTCGGGAAGAAGGCTACTATTATGAGACT
Organism: Picea engelmannii; assembly: GCA_009831015.1. Lineage (NCBI taxonomy): Eukaryota > Viridiplantae > Streptophyta > Pinopsida > Pinales > Pinaceae > Picea > Picea engelmannii. The sequence continues at coordinate 252,097 of ML789366.1, read as the reverse complement.
AGAACCCTATGAAATCCACATTTTACATATTTTCAGTGGAAGTTTGGTAGTAATTTGGAACTCTCCCTGCACGTGAAATCCTTGGAAAGATGGATTACCTAAGGGAATGTGTAGTAGAGAAGGGGACTCCTAAGCCTGAGGGAGAATATAGAGAGAAATATGCAAATTAAGAACACTTACAACACGGTGGATAGAATCATGAGGGTGTGTCTAAAAGGACCGTGAGTTGAATTCCCTCCTCTGGTAGCTTCGTGAAGCAGAAAAATATCCATACAAATAAGTGTTATTTTATGATTAAAAACTTACTTGAGAAATGTTACATTGTGAAGTTGTGGACTCCTATGGAAAAAGATAATTCTTATATGATAATGGCTATAACATGTATTATTTCATGATGGATGTACATAAACAATTGAAGAATGACTACATGAACCGAGTACACGGAAATAAGAGAAGTAGAAGGAAATGAAGCTTAAGGACAAAGGCATGGAATGAGTAAATTCCAGTGGATTTGATGTATCTCAAAATAAAAACAAATAGAGCTGAAGGATGCAATGCGAGAGGCACACATGTAACTATTTGAAAGTTTGGAGATTCAATTCTCACAACTTTAGTTCTTGGAACCACAAATCTGAGACTTCATGTCTAACGTTATGTTGGAGCCCTGGAGGGAAGTGGTACATTCTAAGGGACTATAGAGAAGAGAAGTGGGTAAACTTCCTTGGGTTGTGCACACTGAGAGGAATGAGAGATTGTTGGTTGAAATTGGTACAAGAATTACTTAATTGTGAATGTTATGATCCAATGTCTTAAAAGTGATAAAAATTCAATGAATATAGTGTTGGTTGTGGAGCCTAATTATCTTTCCTGATTCAAAGGTCTTGTTTTCAATTGTGTTTGGATCCCATTTCTTGATTTGGGGGTGTGGGGGGGAATCCCCCCCCCCCCCACATATGGATAAGGAGGGGTCTAGAGGGGGGTGGTATGATATTTTATGGAGCGCCCCCCCCGACGGGGATTTTGGGGAAGTTCCCCCAAAGAGAAATTTTGGGGAAAATTTCCTTGTAAAATATTGTAATTCTGTAGTCAAGGTCACATATATGATGGTAGAAGTTATGTTAGGGTTTTTTCCCTAGAGGACAACCCTCTTTTATGAGGAATTGTATTGTGGATGTGAGAGTGTGAGCGAATATTGTATTCTAAGAGAGGATACTATGAGAGAAAGAAGAGGAAGTTACAATGGGTATGTTGTAGGTGTATCCCTTCATTTGATGGATAATAATAAAGGAAGGACCTGAAAATTACTCTGGTGGATGTATCCCACAATGCGTGAACCATGTATAACTTTGTATCAATTGTATTGCATATCTTTTGTGTTTTATTTCCGCATTTGTTTTATTTTATTTCCATGCAATCCTATTTTTCTAACAACTGGTATCAGAGAGGAGCGTAACTTGAAGGAAAATATGGTTCCTGGTTCGAGTGGGAGAAATGGAAGAATATAGAAATTTTAAGGTCGAGAAATTTAATAGCCAACAATATGGTTCCTCCTGTTGGGCAGAAAGCAAAGAAAACAATGAGTATGAAGGGAAAATAATGGGAGATTCTTAATAGAAAGGCATTGGGAATGGTACATATGTGATGGGAAGAATCGGTGGATTTCAATATATATTTCAAAATAAATGACAATGAAGTATATTATGAAGGCATTGGCTAAACTATATGAAAAACCCTCGGCCTCCAATAAGGTATTTCTATTGAAGCAATTATTTAATATGAATATGTCAGAAAGTGGGTCTATTGTCGACCATTTAAATGAATTTAATACAGTTACTAATCAATTAATTTATGTAAAAGTGGAATTTGATGATGAGGTTAGGGATCTTCTAATCTTGTGCTCATTGTCAGAAAGCTAGAAAGGCTTGGTCATGGCTATAAGTAATTAATCTCTGGTTCAAACAATATGAAATTTGATGATGTTGTTGGTGTTATCCTTAGTGAGGAAATGCGATGGAAAAGAACATGGGATACATCAGGTAATGCATTGACTGTGGAGAACATGGGAAGACAAAAGGATAGAGGATATATCTTAGGGAAACATGAGAATTCTAGGAAGGGCAGATCCAAATCTAGACTAGGAAATATAGAGTGTTGGAATTGTGGGAAGAAAGGACATCTGAAGAAATATTATAGAGCTCCAAAGAAACAAAGAGATGGACAATAGGAAAAAAATCAAGAAGCAAATGTAACAAGTGATTTGTTACAAGATTATTTTATTCTTTCTTTAGATAATATTACTGAATCTTGGGTAGTAGATTCAGGGGCTTCATTTCATGCCACACCCCATAGAAAATATTTCCAAGATTATGTTCAAGGCGATTTTGGACAAGTTTATTTGGGTGATGACGAACCATGTAAAATTGTTGGAATGGGTAAGGTAAAAATAAAGAAAAATAATGGAAACCAATGGTTACTTAAAGAGGTGAGACATAAACCAAATCTAAGAAGAAATCTTATTTCAACAGGACAATTGGCAAGTGAAGGTTGTATATCTACACTTACAGATAAGGCGTGGAAGGTGACTAAATGATCATTAATAATGGAAAAATAGGAGAAGACATGTACATTGTATTTATGTACTGGTAATGTTGACTCTTTAATCTCTTTATATTCTACATGTGTGGATACAAAAATGTGGCATCATAGTCTTGGACAAATGAGTGAGAAGGGGATGCAAATACTTCCCAAAAACAAATTGTTGCTAGATCTTAAACAAATTGATTTGGATCTTTGTGAGCACTTTGTTTATGGAAAACAAAAGAGAGTTTTATTTCTCATAGTCAGAAAGGAAACAATTAGTGTTACTTTAGAGCTTGTGCATACAAATGTATGGGAAACAACTCAAGTATAATATCTTGATGGCTCTTGTTATTATGTTACTTTTATTGATGACGCAACTAGAAAAACTTAGGTTTATTTAATTTGACAAAAATATGATGTTTTTGAAACTTTTAAGAAATGGAAATCTTTGGTTGAGAATGAGACGAGAAAAATGTTGAAGTGTCTCATATCAGATAATGGAGGTGAATATTGCAACATGGATTTTGATGATTATTGTTCATATCATGGGATTTGTAGAGAGAAGATAGTTCCAGGAACACCACAAGAAAATGATGTGTGAGAAAGGATGACCAGGACAATCATGGAATGTGCAATGAGTATGAGATTGCATGTTGGGTTTCCCTTACAGTTCTAGGCAGATGTTGTATATACTATTGTTTACTTACTAAACAAAGGGCCTTCAAACTCCTTGGACGGTGGCATTCCAGAGGAGGCATAGATAAGTAAAAAGGTAAACTACTCATTTCTGAAGACTTTTTGTTGTGAATAATTTGTCCATATTAATAAAGAAAATAGAACAAAGCTTGAAGAAAAATCCAAGTAGTGTACCTATATTGGATACGGTGTTAATGATTTTGGTTATCGCTTATGGGATTTTTGAAATCATAAAATCATTAGGAGTAGAGATGTTGTATTCAATGAAAATGTCATGTACATAGATCAATTGCAGGGAAAGAAACAAGAAAAGGAAAACAAAAAATACACAGTGTTTGATGAAATCAAAGAAAATGAAATTCCAAAGGCACAACAAAATCAAAATGTACAACAATAGAAACAACAAGAACCTCAAACTCCTGCAAGTGTTATTAGAAGATCTCCCAGGTTAACTAGACCCCTTGAATTATACTCTCCTTCATTGTATTATTTATTGTTGACCGACTCTGGTGAACAAGAAAGTTATGAAGAGACAATGCAGGTAGACACTAAAAAGAAGTGGGAGCAAGGCATGAAAGAGGAAATAGATTCCTTGGTAAATAAAAAGACTTGGGAATTGCTTTAGTTTCCTGTAGGAAAAATAACATTGCATAATAAATAGGTTTACAGGTTGAAAGAAGAAGATGGATGCAAAAAGCGGTACAAGGACAAATTTGTTGTAAAGGGGTTTGCACAAAAGAAAGGTATAGATTTTGATGAAATATTTTCTCCTATTGTTAAAATGACTTCAATTGGGACTATTTTAAGTTTTGTGGCAGAAAAATATTTGCATCTTGAACATCTAGATGTAAAAGCAACTTTTCTCCATGGGGATTTGGAGGAAGATATTTATATGCAAAAACCATAGGGGTATGAGGTCAAATGGAAGAAAAATTTGGTACACAAATTGAAGAAGAGCTTGCATGGCCTAAAGCAAGTTCCAAGGAAGAGGTATTTAAAGTTTGACATGTTTATAATAGAACAAAGTTATAGTAGATGTCATTTTGATCACTGTGTTCATTTTATTATCTTGCTATTGTATGTAGATGACATGCTTGTTGCAAGGTATAACATGCATGATATAAATGTGCTAAAAAATAAATTAGCAAATTGATTTGTGATGAAGGATTTGGGTGCTGCAAATAATATACTTGGTATGAGAATGACAAGAGACATGAAAAATCGTAAATTGACATTGTCTCAGGGTGAGTACATAAAGGTGTTGGAGAGGTTTAGAATGCATAATGCACAACTAGTTAGTAAACCTTTGTCCAACCATTTCAAATTAACCAAGTAAATGTGTCCCAAGACATAGGAGAAGATAAAATACATGTCTAGGGTCCCTTAATCATCAATAGTTAGAAACCTGATGTATGCGATGGTGTGCACAAGGCCATATATTTCAAATGCAGTGGGATTTGTGAGTAGGTATATGAACAATCCAGGTAAAAAACATTGGGAGGCAGTAAAATGGATTATCATGTATTTGAGAGGCTCTTCTACTCATGCATTATATTTTTAAGGTTCAAACATTGTTCTACAGGGATATGTTGATTCATATATGGCAGGTGATAAATATAGTAGGAGGAGAACCATAGGATGTTTTTTTACTGTAGGTGTGTTGGCACAGGGACAGAACCAGGGTTCAACGCTTCAACAATGCACCAAAAAAACCCTAACTACCAGCCCTTTCGGCAACACCTGTGAAGCAGATGAAGTCTCACCCGAGGTAGAGGTAGGGGGGTTACAGGACTCAAGTGTCGACAACCTAGCTGGGACACAGATATGTGATCACGATACTTAACAGAGCACTTAGACAATAGTATGCATTCAATTATGATTCTTATTCACATCGCAGATGAACCCTAATTGTAGATTATCATAGTATTAATCAATATCAAACACATATAAGCATTCAAAACATAGCATCAGAGCATATCTAGCATTTATTCAGGTATCAAGCACTAAGCACTAATAGATCTACCTATCATATATCCAGAACAATGCACTAAGAAAATATAAACCTAACCACCATGAACACATAGCACAAAGCACAATAAGACAATATATACGTGGTTCACCCCAGTGTGGGGCTACGTCCACCAAATCTTCTTCTTCTTTATTAGTCTTCTTCAAATTTCTTACAGGCATAGAGCCACAGAGCTTACTACGCACTAGACAGGTGATCTGTGCACTGCGCACTAGATCCACCTTCCTCAAAATCAGATCACAACACAAATTATTACACATTCTATGCACAAATGACTTACAAAAAACTTGCACTTAGCTCTGAAATCCTCAACACATCCTTGCACTAAGCCAACTAGTCATGCACTAAGTCGATCAATGACTAGTAACTCTACTTGTACTAAGCCAATCTTCTTCTTACATTCTTAGACACTTAATTATACATTACAAAAAGGGCCTAAACATGGCAAACCCATGGGCCGACATCCCATACTGGTTACATAAACCATAAAATCCCCAAAAATCCCACAAAAAGGGTGAGATCCCACGATCTCCGCTTCACCTAGGTGCTCCGTCTTCGACCAGCCTGGCGAAGTCCCAAGAATGGTCAAACATGAACAACGTTTCCTCAAAACTTGGTCTTGGGCCAATAGGCCCCCAACATTCACCTGTGACTCATCCCAAGTCACTTTGATATGGGTAACTCTACTTCGAAGGCCTCGAGCTTAGCTCAAGCTGCCTCGACTTGCTGTTTCGCTAGAGCCTCCTACTCGACGAATTCCTGGATTACTCTCTTGGTGACATGCTCTTCCAGGTGTTGTTATACTGTTGTGACCACCTATTCTAGTTGTGCACCTTGTCCTTTGATCTCTTTGAACAGTGTGTAGGCTTCATCCTGCACCAACTAGAGTCTCTAGGTCAACTCCATAACTCGGCTCTGGATGGAAGTGACCTGCTGCTAAACTACGCTCTACTCCTGCGAACTTTTCATCTTCTCCACTGCCATAAGCAGTTTCGATTGTGCTTGCACAGTCGACATTTGCTGCTTCACCTCTTGGAGCTATGCCTCCAATCTCCTCAACTTCAGGTCTTCTGCAAGGCACTCATAGGTCTACGCACTTCAGTCACCGAGTTTCTTAAATTTTACGGCCAATTGTTAGGTGATTTATATGTACTAAAAAAAGACACTAAACTACGCTCAATTAAATTTTCAACCAGGGGTAAGTAAACTTAGAGTTGCAGAAAAATATATGCCAAAGGTAAAAGGTTGGTAGGAGTATAGTCTAACTAAGGAAAGCAACTATCTAAGGCTAATCTACTCAAGCAAACCTATGTAATGAGAAAACCCTACTAACCAAAATGAAACTAGGTAACCTAAGTACTTTTGGGCCAAGGATCGATGGATGGTTCCTAAGAAAGAGAGTAAAACCCTATGTAAAGCAAACTAGTTCAACAATAAGCAAAAGAAAACCACTAAGCATAATAAGCAAATGACAAAAGAAAACTTCTTTAACTTGCCAACCTACATCCAATGAACAACTATTCTATGAAAGAAAATAAATAAGCAAGTAAGAAAAAGCACATATCTAACCTATTAAAGCAAATAGACAAGTAAGGAAAGACACCTAACTAACCTACTAAAGCAACAGACAAATAAGAAAAGACAACTAACTAACCTACGAAAGAAAAAGACAAGTAAGCAAAGGTACCTAACTACTGCAAACAAAACTTCTCATTGAACAACTATCTATCCTAAGAGGCAAGTGAACTAAATGCCTAATGCAAAACTATTTCTAATGCGTGAAAGGAAATCTAAATGCTCAATGCAATGCATGGAAGGAAATCTATTCTATTGAAAGCAATAAAGGAAACTATCTCTTCTATGAAAACAAGAAACTGTTTTCTAATCTATAAAATTCAAATGCATTTAATACTAATATAAGAAAACTTATGCTATACTAAATTTAGTCATTAACTACAAATTGAAATTGCAATCTAAATCTAAGAAAGAAATTGCATAACATAAACTAAACTAGCTCTATCTTAATAATTCAAATTGCAAAAAGGAAAAACACTCATAAACAAAATTTAAAGACTATTTCAGCATATGACAAGAAAGCAAATAAGCAACTAAATGATGAATTAAATAATTAAAACTAAATGGCAACTATATCAACAAACTAGAATTGAAAACTAAAGACTAATGACTATCCATCCACCGAAACCTCATTAAAGAAAACATAAACTCACATTTCTATTCTATTCTATTTCAAACTCTGTTTTAAACTAGATTCTACAATCATAAATCAAAGCATAATCTAACATGTAAATGCATGTGGGGTTAGTGTATGATTTTGCAAACTCGTTCCTAATTATAAAATCAATGAATATTCACAAAAATCCTCCATACTAACCTGCAAAAGAGAATTAAAACAGTTAAACTACAACAACAAATTAAAGAAATGAAGGAACAATTCATGTACAGGAAATACAGAGACATCTAATCTATGAAATGCATAAATAACACAGAGAACAGTTACCAGACTGCTGGTGCCCCCCCCCATAAATTCATGGTCACCTCTTAAATGCACACCACGAGCTCAGCAAAATGATTTCACCATTAAAACTTGAAAAACACAGTCTTATACAATTCTGGCAATTGAAAAATGCAAAAACAAAAGAAAACGTTTTTATCTCTATCCTCTACTTTGTCTACTGCTCCTTAGCTATTTTATGACCACCACGGTGGTATTTATAAGATTTACATACCAAGTGGTCGACCACAGGAGGTTCAAACCGCTTCTAAAATTGGTAAATTTCATTAATGGTGCCCTAACTGCCGAAACTGAGTGAACCAATAATTGCCTTCTTTGGACAACTAAAATCGAGTTGTCTTGAGCTTAGTAGTTGAAGGGGGCGATCATGAAGAAAACCCATGTTCCCGATTTGTCCATCACTGGCCGCCAATGCCATAACCTCCAACTTGCCTTGCATTTTTGTGCAATACTGGGTGTCAGAACGAGTGCCGGAATGAGTGCCGGATCAAGTGTCGAAACTGAGAACCACAAACTGCTCTTAATCCATTCACAATTTCAGGAAATGACCCACCTAGGACCTAATTGGGCATACCGTGCACAAAACCCATGTGCCGGATTTTTTAGATTCCACTTCATCCTCCCAAAAAATAATGTTTATGTTTGTTGCTTGTAATAGTGCCAGATGAAGTACTAGATGGAGCACTGGATGGAAAAACGCCTTGTGATTCTACCCTGTAACACGAAAAAAGCACGAATTAACTCCTGGAAATCATAGAACATGATGAATTACACTTGATTTAATCATTAAACATGAGTTACACGTACCTTATGCTGATCATACCATTTTATCATCAAATTCTCCAAAAAGATCCTTCAAAAAGATGAAAAACACATATATACATATGGAAAAAGTGTATAATAACCATCATGAAAATGATCATATCTTGGGCCCAACATTACCCCCACACCTAAGATTTTGCATGTCCCACTGCAAACAAAAACGAAATTGACTAAACTTGCGAAGGAGGGGGCGGATTAACTTTAGAAGCTTCTCCCTCTTGCCTGAGGGATTTTTGACTTAGGCTTTTTGTGATGTTTCAATTGCATCCAGAGAATATTATTGGTGACAGTTAATATCATCAACCTAACATTGTAGAGAATTCATCTTGGCTGGTAGGACAACACTATCATGGCGTAAATGACAACTCAATGTTTCATGCTCTCTAAGTTTGAACTGGAGGGTTTGGAGTTTTTGGAGGCTACTGATGACACATGAGGAAGCCTTGCAATGTATATTATACCCTTTATCCTTTAAACCATGCAAAACGACAATTTTACCTTTGCAAAATTAGTTCCAAATGTGACTTCCCATAAACGCAACAATTTTAGCCTGGCGAATTTCTGAAAAATAGGTATCAAAGTGACACCTATAACTACAATAAAGTAAAACCTATGTAAAAACAGAGAGAGGTTTTTGTTTTTGAATATGTCCTTGACAAAAAACTCTCTTGTTTTTCAAAATTTCACTTTTAGTTGTTAGGAAATCACGAAAAGAAAACATGTATAAAACAGGAAAAACAAAGTATTTTATTTCCTGAAACACTAGGCCTCTAAGAGAATTGAATATATACAAAACCGTAATGTATATTATTGTTTTTCAATATGTCCTTGGTAAAAACCTCTATTGGTTTCCAAAACTTTGTTGGACAACTGAGAGGGGGGGTGAATCAGTTTTTACAGTGCTTAAACAATTATGATTCTTTTAAAATATTTACAAGGCACTCAATGATGATCACAATAATACAGGGAAATAAACAATGGCACATTCAACATCAGTAACATATATGAGAAACACAGAGACAGATATTTCCCAAGGAAACCCATATAGGGTAAAAACCTCTTCTTCTTTATATGATAAGTATTATTTACATTCTTTACATTATCATACATATGAGCACCAAATGCAGGGAAATAAACAATGGCACATTCAACATCAGTCACATATATGAGAAACACAGAGACAGATATTTCCCAAGGAAACCCATATAGGGTAAAAACCTCTTCTTATTTATATGATAAGTATTATTTAAATTTTTTACATTATCATACATATGAGCACCAACTCATTGTGAGGCTACAACCTCTGTTTTGCAAGCAACAACTTGGTGAGAGCACCAACTCTTTGTTTTTCTCTAGCACCCACTAGAAGGAAGCACCAACTCCCTGGTTTCTCTAGCACCAACTAGAAGGAAGCACCAACTCCCTGTGTTAAAGCACCCACTTGAACCTCTGAGGACACCAGTCCTCCCTAGCACCTCCCAACCACCCTAAATTATGAATATGAAATACTGAAACCTATTACAGTGATATAGTGTTCAATAACAGCTTACCAGTCTCATCACTGTTCTGCAAGATTTTGCTACTCAGACCTCCTCACTGTCTTCCAGCATGCATCCGCTGCCCATTCTGTTCTTCTTCTTTTTATGCTCTGTGTGCCATGTCCATTCACCACGTAGTTCTTCTTCTGTTCTTTTCAGCTGCTACACTCTGATCCTTCTTCATGCATGAATCACCTTCAGCAACAACATCCACAACAACCCCATATCTTCTCTGTACTGTGTATTTATAGCTTTTGTGCACCTTGTGCATGCAATGTGCGCAATACCTTTGCATACTCATACCGTGCCGATATCCTCCACAACTCAAGTGCTCTGTCTGAACATCATCGTGACTCTTCATCTTCTCTGGCCGTGTTTCCACTCGTTTAGCATCACTGCATGTTATGATGAGATTCCTCAGCCTCTCTGGCAGTTGAGACTCTTCGTCTTATCTGTGACAGACGAGCTCATCTTCTCTGTTCCAGTTATAGGATTCAATGCTCATCCAACTGTCAATTGCCTCCACGAGCATCTTCATCCTTCTTGAAGATTCCCAGAGACTCTTCATCTCCTCTGTCAATCACCCCGAAGTGTCTTCGAGTTCTCTGGCAGAAACCATCAGTGGTTCTGGCATTTACACTGTGACGTGCAATAGTAGCCCTCCAATCTCCTTCAGTTTCATCTGCACCGTTGGATTAGCTGTGATTTATGCATTTCACACTTTCGCAATTCGAAGATTTTTCTATGAGGCATCTTGACTCTTCATGTTGCGGGCTCCGAAAAGGAGCTTGGATGCTCTATCTCCCTCCTCTACGTGAACACAGGAAGTGACCACTGGTTATAGCGATATTTCACCTTTTCGATATTTCGGCATTCGTATGATCCTGTGTTTTTACATTCCCAGATGTGATCCCCAAAATTCCGAGGCGGAGATTATCTACACTAGGTCCTTCCTCCATGTGACCACACATGGTGACCATAGGCTGTGCTATAAGGTGCTGCGAACTTATGGTCTCCATTGACCCTGATCGAAGGTCCACAATCTCGATGAATCAACGGTCCAAATATTTTCACGATTTCGCATCTCGCTGTTCCTTAGATGTGGGTTCTTGTTACTCCAAGTCGCGATATGCGAAGCTCTAAGATGGAGCTTAGATCAATGGTCCAGAACTCTTGGTGATCTCATGGTCCAGATCTTATCATGAGTTCTCTTCTCGTGATTAATGTGATGGAGGTTCTTGTCACTCCAAGTCGCGATACGCGAAGCTACGAGATGGAGCTCAGATCAATGGTCCTCATTCTTGGTGATTTGACGGTCCTGATCTTTTTGTGATCTTGCATCTCGCTGATCCTTATATGGAGATTCTTGTCACTTCAAGTCACGATAGGTGTGACTTTGAAATGGAGTCTTTGTGGTGCTCTAATCTTTCGCCACACGTCCTCTTGATCAACGGTCCACGACCATCCTCGATGGACGACCGAGATTCCTTCACAGTTTTGGGGAGTTGGATGACTCTTGAACTTATCCGCCTTGCAGCTTCACCATATATAATGGCTATTGATCCTTCATAGATACCCCAGATCCTACGACTCAGATCTTCTCGCGATTTTGCCACTTCACGATTTCACTGCTTCGCGATTTCGTTCACCTTGTGATCTCGTCACTTCACGATTTCGTTGTTCTTGCCATCACTGTTCTTTGCCATCACTGATATTTGTCATCGCTGATCTTTGCCATCGTTGATCTTTGTCATCGCTGATATTTTCCATCACTGATCTTTTCCATCAATGACAAGCTTACTCCCAACTGTAAACCTTCCAACAATCTCCCCCTTTGGCATTGATGGCAACAAAGGCACCCATGTTCTTTTCTCCCCCTTTGACATCAATGTCAAAGAAAACATGCTCCCCTTGAGATGTTGCATTAATTTTAGGAGGTATCAGATATGTAACCAATACAAGACTCCCCCTAACAGGATGGACTCTCTTAGATGTGAGACAGGATGACACCCAGCTTCTGTCTGAGATATTCAAATGGTGTCTTTGCTAGAGGTTTAGTAAAGATGTCTGGAATTTGTTCTATAGTGGGAATGTAATTGATGTGAACAATCTGATTGGTGACCTGCTCTCTCAGAAAATGATATTTTATGGGAATATGCTTGGTATTGGAGTGGAATACA
>ML789366.1:198554-234163 GCA_009831015.1 Picea engelmannii | reverse complement strand
CGATGAGGCATCTTGACTCTTCATGTTGCAGGCTCTGAAAAGGAGCTTGGCTGCTCTAGCTCCCTCCTCTATGTGACCACAAGCGGTGACCATCGGTTATAGCGATATTTCACCTTTTTGGTATTTCGACATTCGTATGATCCCGTGTTTTGAAACTCCCAGACGCGATCCCCGAAATTTCGAGGCAGAGCTTATCTGCACTAGGTCCTTCCTCCAAGTGACCACACGCGGTGACCATAGGCTGTGCTATAAGGGGCTGTGAACTTATGGTCTTCATTTACCCTAATCGACTATTCCCAATCTCGATGAATCAACGGTCCAGATATTTTCGTGATCTCACATCTCGCTGTTCCTTAGATGTGGGTTCTTGTTACTCCAAGTCGTGATACGCGAAGCTCCGAGATGGAGCTTAGATCAACAGTACAAAACTCTTGGTGATCTGATGGTCTAGATCTTATCGTGAGTTCACTTCTCATGATTCCTGTGATGGAGGTTCTCATCACTCCAAGTCACGATACGCGAAGCTTCGAGATGGAGCTCAGATCAACGGTCCTCGTTCTTGGTGATCTGATGGTCCTGATATTTTCGTGATCTCACATCTCACTGATCCTTAGATGGATATTCTCGTCACTTCAATTCACGATAGGCATGACTCCGAAATGGAGTCTTTGTGGTGCTATGATCTTTCACCACGCGTCCTCTTGATCAACAGTCCACGACTGTCCCCGATGGACGACCATGATTCCTTCACATTTTTGGGGAGTTGGATGACTCCTGAACTTATCTGCCTTGCAGCTTCACCATATCTAATGGCTATTGAGCCTTCGTAGATACCCCAGATCCTACGGCCTATATCTTCTCGCGATTTCGCTGCTTCGCGATTTTGTTCACCTTGCGATCTCGTCACTTCGTGATTTCATTGTTCTTGCCATCACTGTTCTTTGCCATCGCTGATATTTGTCATCGCTGATATTTTCCATCGCTGATATTTTCCATCAATGACAAGCTTACTCCCAATTTGAAACCTTCCAACAAACTTCACTTCCAATTGTTAGGAAACACGAAACAAAAATATGACTAAAACAGGAAAAACAAAGTGTTTTATTTTCTAAAAGTATAGGCCTCTATTATGATAGAATATATCGCAAACCATAAAGTATATTCAAAAACTAAGAGAGGTTATTGTGTTTTGGTATGTTATGAACACAAACCTCCTACAGGTTTCAAAATTACTTTCTCATTGGCTCAGAATCCCAGCTTGAAGTTGGTTACTCAAAAATTGCAGAAGCGCATCGAGGTCTTTGAGAGGGATTTTGGAGGCCTTCCCGGAGGATTTGTGGGATGAGAGTGGTATGGTTGGAAATTTTATAATGTTTGATACACAATGGAACCATCAAGCACTGCAAATGCCTTCTCCAACCCTCTGAAAAATTGACTTGAAGTCAAACTGTCCAAATGAGCATAAAACCCTCCTATAGCGACTGTATTTGGGGAATTTATCTCAAATGATAAAACCTGTGCATAAAATGAAGGATATTTTTGTTTAATGGTATATGATTGACAAAAACCTCTTTCACTTTTGTCAAATTCATCTTCCTTAATTTAGAAACAAATTTTGAAGTAGAACTTTGACGAAGACAATTATCTGAAAATTTATGACAAGGGATGATGATATGACCACGATGAAGATTTATGACCTTGGATGAGTGGAGGGAGTAGTATTGACACCTAGACACACCAATGAAAATTTTACAACCAAGATATGTCAAATTGTATTTTGAAAACATAACAATTTGACCTAATAATCCCATCAATCACATGAAAAAGTAAATTTGATCACTGGTGACTGACAGAGCTGACAAATACTAACAAAAGGCTTGGTTTGTAATGGTAGGCATGGTGAACATGAGAATTGTTATTGTCTATCATTAATATGTAACAATTCAAACAACTGATCCTCTTTTCATAAGCTTGGAATACAGATGACAGTAAGTATTTAGCAGTTGTAATCGTTCTGTATTTGTCACAAAGAGTAGTTAAGTATAAGCAGTCTTCTATAGAATAAACATAAAAATGCACAGGATCTTATAAAATGCACAATGATGTCAACAGTATATAATTTAGCATACCAATACAAACAACTATTGATATAATATCCCAAGACTTTTTAAAAAGATAGTATGACGAAATTTTGACAGAAATCCTACTTCCTCTTCTCATTGGTTTGCTATAAAAATGGGCAATGCTTAGCATTTTTAGATCAGGAAAACTCCCCCCAGACTGAATATATGGAACGTCCTCATGCCATGAATTAGCAATAGGCTTCTTGGTCTTTTTGCCCGATGAGGCTGCAGGGGTAGCAACAAGTTTCTTGGATTTTTGGTCCGGTAAAGGAATAGCTTGAGCATGAGGGTTTGGGTGGAGTAACAGTCCCTAGATCAAGAGCCTTCTTGATAGTCTTGATTGTAAGATGAGGGTTTGAAAATTGGTAAATGAACTCATCCCACATTTTCTCTCGTTTTTCCAACTCGACGAAGACAAGTAGTTTGATAAGGTTGTGGTGAAATAGGTTGTTGTGGGGATTGGTTACATGTTTCCTCATTTGGGAAGACATATTCTCTAGACTCTTCAAGAAGTAAAAGGGAAAGTTACAATGGCTTACTGAATGAAAAGTGAGCTAATAATTGAAATTGATAGGCTTTAAAGACGGAATATCTACCTTCATATGTAATCAATCGGGTGATGACTATGAGAGGGTTGATTAGCTCCTCTTTTATCCACTCCTTGGAGTATCCCTTAGCTCCAGAGATGTTCTGAAATTCAGTTTTGAAAACCCTATTATAGCTTGCTCTTGGAAACTAGTGGTGTTGAAATCAGCGGTCTCCAACTCTTGGGAGCTTTGTGGCTAAGACAATTGATTCCTCAAAGGCCATGAACATAGTGAATAGGATTTGAGGTAGGCTAAGAGTGTTCCATTGTTGTTGATTTTTCCACCATGCTCACTCAATCCACTTGCATAGAACATGTAATGTCAAAACCTACAATGGACAGGTTATAGCAAGCATAAAACATGTATTGTAAAACCTACAATATGCATCATGTAATGGAAGATAAACTAATAAAGAGTGGTCTGTTAAGTGTGTGTTCAGTATTTTATAGCACACATGAGTTAAGCATTTCAAAAATAACATGACTATCAATGTAATAACCTGTATCATGGTAATAATACAAAAATTCTTGCAAAGACTTATTTCTCTAGGCAATAATCATTTGTCAGCTCACGAACCCCTCCCCCACACCTAAGTATTGTGACACCTCACAATCAAAAGTATAGGAAACCAGTCAGTATCCCCCAATAGCCGAAGATTTATAGTATTTCAAGTGTAGAAATAAATTTCACAAATTGTTCTGATGAGACAGTTAGGAGATGGCCCCACCTATAGGATAAGAGATCCTATATATAGATAAGAAGAGGTAGGCAAGAGAGTTTCAAGATAGTCTTAGAGAGATTTTCCAATGGAAAGTTTATGGAGTTCATTAACCTTAGATTAACCACACATACTTCATGTCATCTTTGTTTGCAAGTAATGTCGTACATCAGGACAAGTTAAAATTTATTATTTATTTTTTTGTTAGATTACCATCCTCGCTAGGTAGAATGCCCCACTGCCAGCAATCCTGTTCAGTACTCTGGCAGGTTTACCTAGTCATACCACAGGCCGATACCCACTTCCAATAGACTTGTTTAGTATCCCGACGGGTTAGCTTCTTAAACCCTCAAAGACTAGCCCTCCATCTTTTAAAAAATTTAGTATAAGATTGCTTTATGCAAGAAGATGGGGGGACAGCTCTGAAAACAACTTTTTCTTTCTCTCTCTCTTTTTTTTTTTTTTAATTGGGATGGTATTTATGTTAGAGGATGACTTTCCATTATATTATTAGTGATTTTCCCGATGTAAGGGGTACTTAAGCGGACGTGGACTATCTAAAGATATGATATAATCAATTTATTTAGTGTGTAGTGGATGGTACCATTGAGAAAGAATAGAAAGGCATCTCTAGGCTCAAATCACTTTCTTCTTTTGTAATTATTGTGATGTTTCCATGACTAACTACTAATTATACCTCCTTGTTACTCTTTGATAAAGACACTTGACTCACTTACTCAGGTTTCTTGGAAAAACTGTACGAGAGACCTGTATGCTTGATGGTTACGGTGTCACTTCCTTATATAGCGGTGAAGGTTTTCAAGAGCAATTGCTTCTTAATATGCCTTAAGAACAAGAAGATGAAAAACTTTGTAAAAACATTGCTAACTACAGAAAGTCATTATTCATTTGATGCTTAGCAAACAACAAGGTCCAAGTGTAACAATGTTTTTGAAGGAAATCCTTCTTTTCTATTTCCTTGGAATTGTCTACCCTTGGTGATATAAATACCTACAAAGATCTCTAAAACTGTTTGCAAAATCCACACTATAAAATATAATAAACTAAGGAGATCAATGAGATCAATTCATAGGAACATGTATCTCATAGTTTTTTTATTAAAAGAAAATGTAAAATGAGGCTGCATTAGACTTCTAAGCTAAACTAGCAACATGCAACTTTTATTTACTATCCTACCCTACCTAAAAAGAAAGGGAAAATCTTTATTCAAGTGTAAGAACTCTTCCAATGTAACCATGTGCGGAGCAAGATAAGAAGCATACTCATATCCATATATGAAAAAGTTACCGTAGTGATTACCTGGATATGAAGAACTAAGAAACCTACTTGTTTTGGCATCAGAAGGTGTTGAAGAAGAGAATAGTATTGTGGATTGATGACCTCTTGAAACCAAATTTCAATGTAATCTTGATGTTCATCAATAGTAATTTCTATTCTCTCCTTCATCATGCTATGCATATCCTCTTCTTCTCGATGATTGATTTCTAAAGTACATGAAGGATATGCTGAGATGGATGTTGAGAACTCCTCAATCTTAGGTCTTAATGATTTCTCTCCATTGGATGTAGTCCATAATTTTTCAGCTTCCTTCACATTTTGGCAAGGAAAATCATTTTTTAGCTCATAGGACCTTGACTCTTCTAATATTTTCGGAGAGGTAGACAAGTTCTTAGCTGCTGCCAAAATATGTTCTTCTTGAAAATAAGAAATCCCAATTGCTGCTAGGATTTGAGAAAGTTCCCTTAGGAAAATGGTTTCTTATGACTTCATCTTGTCATTTGATAAAACTT
Source organism: Picea engelmannii (assembly GCA_009831015.1). Lineage (NCBI taxonomy): Eukaryota > Viridiplantae > Streptophyta > Pinopsida > Pinales > Pinaceae > Picea > Picea engelmannii. Next base: position 228,924 of record ML789366.1, on the reverse strand, counting down.
GGTTCACACAAAGATGATGTCCACAAATTCAAGATCTCATAATGGTGGTAAGAAAACAAAGGTTTTATTGTTTGGTTCTGTGGAAGGCTCGAGTGTTCTTGCCTCCTATCCCACTATTACTGATGCTTCAATTTCTTGTTCTATAGTGCTCCTTGCGTTAGTCTCTTCAGAGACTATTTTAGCTCTTTGAGTTGAGCTAGCTCCTGTTTTTTGGTATCAGTCTGTAGAGTTTATGAGTGGAATGTTCCTTCCCCCAAAGAGATCAGAAGGAACCTTGTTTGAAAGGTCTGATTTAGATTTAATGTATTTACGTTGTGGGTCTCTAGGCCTATTCATAAAAAGAAATCAAAAACAAAAGAAAAAGCTACCATTTGGTTTCTAGGCCTATTCATGAAAGAAAACAAAAACAAAAAGAAAAACTACCATTGGGTTTGGGGGAACCTTCTATAGCAGATGCGCAGGTTCTTACCTCTCGTCTTAAAGTTCCCCTGCCACCAAGCTAATGCTAAGGTCTAAGGATGATATATTTCCTAACTACTTCTTACCTTGAGACAACTCCCCGACAACGACGCCAAAATGTTAGGTGATTTATATGTACTAAAAAAAGACACTAAACTACCCTCAATTAAAATATCAACCCAGGGTAAGTAAACTTAGAGTTGTAGAAAAATATATGCCAAAGGTAAAAGGTTGGTAGGAGTATTGTCTAACTAAGGAAAGAAACTATCTAGAGCTAATCTACTCAAGCAAACCTATCTAATGAGAAAACCCTACTAAGAAAAATGAAACTAGGTAACCTAAGTACTTTTGGGCCAAGGATCGATGGATGGTTCCTAAGAAAGCAAGTAAAACCCTATGTAAAGCAAACTAGTTCAACAATAAGCAAAAGCAAACCACTAAGCATAATAAGCAAATGACAAAAGAAAACTTCTTTAACTTGCCAACCTACATCCAATGAGAAACTATCCTATGAAAGCAAATAAATAAGCAAGTAAGCAAAAGCATCTATCTAACCTATTAAAGCAAATAGACAAGTAAGCAAAGACACCTAACTAACCTACTAAAGCAAAAGACAAGTAAGAAAAGGCAACTAACTAACCTACGAAAAAAAAAGACAAGTAAGCAAAGGAAACTAACTACTGCAAGCAAAACTTCTCATTGAACAACTATCTATCCTAAGAGGCAAGTGAACTAAATGCCTAATGCAAAACTATTTCTAATGCGTGAAACAAAATCTAAATGCTCAATGCAATGCATGAAAGGAAATCTATTCTATTGAAAGCAATAAAGGAAACTATCTCTTCTATGAAAATAAGAAACTGTTTTATAATCTATGAAATTCAAATGCATTCTATACTAATATAAACAAACATATGCTATACTAAATTCAGTCATTAACTACAACTTGAAATTGCAATCTAAATCTAAGAAAGAAATTGCATAACATAAACTAAACTAGCTCTATCTTAATAATTCAAATTGCAAAAAGGAAAAATACTCATAAACAAAATTTAAAGACTATTTCAGCATATGAAAAGAAAGCAAATAAGCAGCTAAATGACAAATTAAATAAATAAAACTAAATGACAACTAGATCAACAAACTAGAATTGAAAACTAAAGACTAATGACTATCCATCCACCGAAACCTCGTTAAAGAAAACATAAACTCAAATTTCTGTTCTATTCTATTTCAAACTTTGTTTTAAACTAGATTCTACAATCATAAATCAAAGCATAATCTAACATGTAAATGCATGTGGGGTTAGTGTATGAGTTTGCAAAATTGTTCCTAATTATAAAATCAATGCATATTAACAAAAGGCCTCCATACTAACCTGCAAAAGAGAATTAAAACAGTTAAACTACAAAAACAAATTAAAGAAATGAAGGAACAGTTCATGTACAGGAAATAAAGAGACATCTAAGCTATGAAATGCATAAATAGCACAAAGAACAGTTACCAGACTGCTAGTGGGCCCCCCAACAGGTCGTGGTCACCTCTCAAATGCACACCACGAGCTCAACAAAATGATTTCACCATTAAAACTTGAAAAACACAGTCTTATACAATTCTAGCAATTGAAAAATGCAAAAACAAAAGAAAACGTTTTTATCTCTATCCTCTACTTTGTCTACTGATCCTTAGCTATTGTATGACCACCACGGTGGTATTTATAAGATTTACATACCAAGTGGTCAACCACAGGAGATTCAAACCGCTTCTAGAATTGGTAAATTTCATTAATGGTACCCTAACTGTCGAAACTGAGTGAGCCAATAATCGCCTTCTTTGGACAACTGAAATCGAGTTGTCTTGAGCTTAGTAGTTGGAGGGGGGGATCATGAAGAAAACCCATGTGACCAATTTTTCCATCACTAGCCGCCAATTCCATAACCTCCAACTCACCTTACGTTTTTGTGCAATACTAGGTGCTAGAACGAGTGCCAAATAGAGTGTCGGAACGAGTGCTAGATCAAGTGTCGAAACTGAGAACCACGAATTGTTGTTAATCCATTCACTATTTCAGGAAACAACTCACATGGGACCTAATTGGGAATATTGCGCACAAAACTCATGTGCCAGATTTTTCAGATTCCACTTCATCCTTCAAAAAATTAATGTTTAAGTTTGCTGCCTGTAATAGTGTCGGATGAAGTACTAGACGAAGTGCTGGATAGAAAAACGCCTTGTGATTATGCCCTGTAACACCAAAAAAACATGAATTAGCTCTTGGAAATCATAGAACATGATGAATTACACTTGATTTAATGATTAAACATGAATTACACGTACCTTATGTCGATCATACCATTTTATCAACAAATTCTCCAAAAAGATCCTTCAAAAAGATGAAAAACACATATATACATATGGCAAAAGTGTATAATAACCATCATGAAAATGATCATATATTGGGCCCAACACCAATGCCCTGATTCTTTCTACTATGCTCCTAGCAGTATCTTCCCTTTTATCTCATACTTCCTGCGGAGTGATAGGCACTGCTTGAAGTTCTATCTCTGCTAATCTTACTTGGAGCTACTGAATAGCCTCAGCGAGCTTCCCTACTTGGCTCTCAACTGTCTCTTATTCCGTCTGTGCCAAGCTTGGCATAGATACTAATACTCTAGTCATTGCCTCTCTAATCCCAATCTGCTCCACGAGCAGCTGATCTTTCTCTTTTTGGATTTGCTCTTTGTCCACTTCAAACTTCGCCCGAAGGTCATCTTTTTCTTGTTGTGCAACCCGAAGTTTCTCTAAGGCCTCCTCCTTTTCTTTCCTCAAGGCGTTTGTGGCCTGCTCCTTTTCTTCTCGAGCTTGACAAAGTTGAGTCTCTTTTGCATCTGCTATTCTACGTAGTTGGGTGGGCTCATCCCTTAATTCTACATTCTCTGCTAAAGGTGGCGCAGTGGACCCTGCATGGCTCGACTGGAGAGCTTGATGGATGTCTTTCAGTTGTTTCTCAATATTTTAATATAATGTTTCTTTCTTCACTCCATGTCTCTGCAAGATGTCTTCTGAGGCATCTTCAACAACTATGATGATGAGCTAGATATCATCCATCGTGAGCACATTCTATGATGGAGGCTTAGTGGCTCAAGATTTATTTCATCCTGAGGGTTTTTGCAGGGAACCGTTCCTTTTATTTGATGTATCGACCTCTTTGAGGGGATCCTTTGGCGGTGTTACTTCACCCTTTTCTTGCTTGTCTTCTTCCCCTTCCTCCTCTCAGTTTACTTCGTCGCCTCCTCCTCCTGTAGGTGAATCAGACACAACTTCCTCTAATGCATTTTCCTTCTCCTCACTGTCGATGTCCTGCACTTCCTCCTTTTTCTTCATTTTCTTTGTGCTGCTTGGTCCATCATACTCAGTCCTGGTGACCATAGGAATTTTGATGAGGTTGGGTTCGGAGAGTTTTGCATATCCCACTAGTACAAGCAATTCTACAGGCCATTCCTTGGTTATCTTCTCCATATATTCCTTAGTCAATTTGTAATAAGATTGTAGCTCCTCCTTGTTTTTTTCACCGTGCACAGTGATATATATGAAGTGTCAGTCTACACGGAACTTCCCAAGTGGCCTAAACCTATGGAGTGTATTCATCGTCATTCAGGGGAAGGATTCAATTGCACGCTTGAGTTGTAAGTAGTAGGTGTGGAACACCACATTTGATTTCCACTGCTTCGCCATATCGATTGAATACCATAAGGTGGTGAACCTCATGGCCAGTGGTTCTGATGGCTCAACTTTGGGAATGTTGCTCCCTCTAGCATCTCCTAAGCAAAAATTGTTATAAGAATCAACAACCAACTGAAGTGGAATGCATAACCTTGGTCCTGTGCTTCACGATAGTCCTTCTCCAACTCATTGACAAGATAGCTCACCCAATTCATCTGCATCCCTTCGACTCATTTTCCTGCAAGGTCAACTACGAATCCTGTTACTTGCGTAGGGCGTTTTTTTCTGACGATATTGCCCGCTATCAGTTGACAGGATAGGTGCACTACACCATCCTGGATGGAGGCTACCTTGTAGCCTCTCTTCCCTTTCTCCACATCGATGTATGATTCTTTTATTCGTTACGCTAAGGAGAGATCTGATGTCTTCCCAGGGTAGAATTTCTAAGGGTCTGGTCCCTTCATGCTTATTCCAATAATGAGGTGGATCAACACCAGATCCACAGTGATGTTCCTATCCAACCACAGGTACCCTCCATGGAAGCACGACACGAGGAGTTTAATGCACGCGTTAACCTCCTGATTTCTGCTGAAGTGTGGGATCTTCATGACATTTAAGATAGTTGACCTCGCGATCTCCTTGATCCATGACTAGGGAACTATATGAGGCTTCTTCCCAGTCATTTTCATTAGGTAGCAATGCGGTGTGAGCATCGCATAATTCTTCCTATCATCAAGGTTAAAGTCACTTATATTTAGAGCTGGGATCAGTCCCAACTGTGGTCCTACTACGCGTATCCCTTTCGGGAGGTACGTAGTGATGAGTGTGTACTCAAAATATCTTGGGATGCTATCAATACTAACTGCGCCAGCCAAGGGTAGGATACAGTTAGGAAAGACTGACGAGATCTAATTTTCGTTCGCCAGATCATCATGGTGCTTGCTTCTCTTCTCTATCGCAGTTCGGGATGGCCCAGATCGACGTCCAGTTGATGGGGATGCTTGCAATCCTACCATTGACGAGGCTTGTACTGCTGTGGACATAACTTTATCAACCATAAGGTCTATTAGGATCTCCTCCACAGACTTCTCTACTGTGCTACGTTCGTCTGACATACACGCTAGTGGTCAAATAACTCAGGTAGGCGAACATATACTCAAGGCAATTGAATCAATGGTGAGGTATAGACAACACATCACTATAGGCAATCACATCTCTATTAGCTCAAATATCTCAATTTGAAAAAGTGGTCCCGGTGCAACATGCGACAGATTAAATAAACAACATCGTAATGGATTCCTCCAACGGGTCTAAATGCCTTAATCAATACGATTCCATATGTTATGGCACGGTCTCAACTGTCTCATGGCGATCGTTTCCACAATAAATTTGTTTCTAACCATTCTAGAACGTCGTTCTAACCGTCAGGACGCCTCCAACGGTCATATATCTTCATCGTGGCAAAGTGCCATTCTACGTTGTTCTGCTATTCCGACGATGTTCAAATTCTGCAAGCCTACCCTCTGCGAAGTTGTCCCTAGAACTTCCTGTAGTTTTTCTGATTTTTCCTTATTCTTACTAAGCTTTCTTCCCTTCCTTCCTGTGATCTAAGTATCTAGATTCCTCTTTCCATTCTTATTCTTATTTTCTCTTAGCGTAGTAACTTCGCACTACTGAGGGTCTTCCAAAGGGTTCGAATGTAATACCTCTTATCTTACTACTTCAAGGGTAGGTTTTCTTTTCTTATGCATGGATAGGGTTTTCAAGCCTTCCTGCATTCTTTCAACTTCGAGAGCTAAGTCTCTAGCCCTCAGTTTCTTCGACTTGTCCTCTCGTTATTCTATTATTCGTGTTATTTTCCTAGCCATGAAGTCCCTTAATTCTTGTTTTTTCTGTTCTATAGCTTCCTCCTCTGCTTTCCTCCAGATCTGATCTATCTCAATCCAAGTCTTTCCTAACAAAAGTGAAAACGGGACTTCGTTCTCCACAAACTTAATGACTTCAAATTCTTCTTTGGTCGATGTTCCATGGGCAATCATAGGTACATGAGTAAGTATTCCACATAGGGTCATCATCTTTCCTTTAAACAATCCTATCCCTCCTAATGAAGGAATCATAGCAGGCTTTCCCAAAATTTCCCAAGTACTTTCCAGCATAAGATTCACAAGTGTTTCCTCATCTAATACACAATCTATGTTGAAGTCCCCTATTCTTGTTTCTATGCACTCCTTCTCTTTTAAGATCTTTGGTAAACTGATGTCTCTGTGATCCTTCATTGTTTCTCTCATCTGTAATAATATATTCTTTGATTCTTTCTGATTCTCTAACATATCCTTAGTTTCTTGATCTTCCTCATGGTTTTCTTGTCTCAGGTTCATCTTTTCAATTTTATCAATCATTCTAGGGAAATCCAAAACCTCATGACCAACAACTTTACAACAAAGACAAATAGTTCCTATGCCAGGGCATTCTTTAGCAAGATGTCGTGGTCTTCTGCAGTTATAACATAATGTCAATCCTCTCTTTCTCTTAAACGATCCCCAACCTTTTTTGTACTGCGCACTGGGATCACAGTGATGGACCTACAATCTACGAAAAATTCTTTCTAGGGTCCTTCATCCACTTGTTAGTCAAAAAATTCTTTCTATGCATAGGAATAACACATCTTTCACTGTCTTTATCAAATTTATTCAAATCAAATCTTCTTTCTTCTATCTGTGCCCTAATTTTCAGGCTAGGACCAAATTTATCAAACATACCTAGATTCATACTTTTGAAGAAATTTTTTTCCACTTATCTTACCTTTATCAGAGCACAAAGCTTTAAGATCTTACCTCTTTTCTTCAGATCATACTTCTCTTTTAGCACGGATATTCACAAATCAAGTAGAATACTGCGCACTACAACAACAAATCTACACACAGATCTTTTTCTTTTCTTCAGTTCCTAGCAATCACAGTTTTAGGTCCCGACAACAGAACCATTTGTTGGCAAAGGGGTAGACCTAGGGTTCAACACTTCAACAACACACCAAAAAAACCCTAACTACCAACCCTTTCGGAAACACCTACGAAGAAAATGAAGTCTCATCGGAGGTAGAGGGAGGGGGGGTTGCAGGACTCAAGTGTCTACAACCTAGTTGGGACAGAGATCTGCGATCATGATACTTTACATAGCACTTAACCAATAGTATGCATTCATTTATGATTCTTATTCACATCTAAGATTAAACCTAATTGTAGATGAACGCAGTATTAATCAATATCAAACACATCTAAGCATTCAACACATAGCATCAGAGAAGATCTAACATTTATTCAGGTATCAAGCACTAAGCACTAATGGATCTACCTATCATATATCAAGAACAATTCACTAAGAAAATATAAACCTAACCATCATGAACACATAGCACAAAGAACAATAATATAGGATATGCATGGTTCACCCCAGTGTGGGGCTACATCCACCAACTCTTCTTCTTCTTTATTAGTCTTCTTCAATCTTCTTACAGGCAGAGAGCCACAAAGCTTACTCCGCACTGGAAAGGTGATCTGTGCACTAGATCCACCTTCCTCAAAATCAGGTCACAAAATAAATCCTTACACATTCTTTGCACAAAGCACTTACAAAACACTTGCACTTATCTCTACAAGCCTCAACACATCCTTTCACTAAGTCGATCAATGACTAGTAACTCTACTTGCACGAAGCCATTCTACTTCTTACATTATTAGCCACTTATTTATACATTACAAAAAGGTCCTAACATGGTTAAAACCATGGGATGACATCCCATACTCGTTACATAAACCCTAAAATCCCCCAAAAGCCCGCAAAAAGGGTGAGATCCCGCGATCTCCGCTTCGCCTGGGCACTCTGTCTTCGACCAACTTGTCGAAGTCCCAAGAATGGTAAAACATGACCACCATTTTCTCAAAACCTGGTCAAGGGCCAACAAGGTGGAACAATAGTAAGTTGGATTTAGAAACTACAAAAGGTGGTTTCACTTTCAACAAAAAAAACATAGTATGTTGTTGCTACAGAGGCTATCAAAGAGATAATTGGTTACATAGGTTTATGGAGGAATTGGGAAAGTAGAAGGAGAATAACAGGTTTTACTATGATAGTTAGAGTGTCATTCATCTTTCAAATAACTCAAACTTATATTCTAATACTAATCATATACAACTCAAGTACCATTTCATTCGATCCATCTTGGAAGATGGACAATTGAAGTTGGAAAATTTATATAACTAGCTAGAATCCTGAAGACATGTTAACAAAGGTAGTAACCAGGGAGAAATTGATTTCATGCTCAGTTTCACTTTGCCTTCAAGCATGAAGGTGAATATGAGAAATTTTACAGGTCCAAGGAGGATCCTAATGCAGTAGGTACACCAAATGTGTAGTTGTTTTGATCAGTCTCCAAGTGGGAGATTGTTGGTTTTGGAGCCTCATTATTTTCCTGATTCAGAGGTCTTGCTTTTAGTTGTGTTCAGACCCCATTTCTTTATTGGGAGGTGTCGGGGGGATTCTCCCCACACATATAGAGTAGGGGGGTGAAAAAACTTTCTGGAGACCCCCTGGCAGGGGTTCGGGGGAAGCACCCCCGAAGAGAAATTTTTGGGAAATTTTCCTTGTAAAATATTGTAATTTTGTAGTCAATCTAGACCATTCATTATAAGGTCACAGATCTGAGGGTAGAATTTATGTTAGGTTTTTTTTCTCTATAAGGTAACCCTCTTTTATGAGGAATTTTATTATGGTTGTGTGAGTGTGAGAAAATATTGTATTCTGAGAGAGGAGACTGTGAAAGAAAGAAGAGGAAGTTACAATAGGTATGTTGTAGGTTGTATCCCTTCATTTGCTGGATAATAATAAATGAAGGACCCTCCATTTTCTTTGGTGGGTGTATCCCACACTGGGAGAACCACGTATATATGTGTCTCTATTGTATTGCGTATATTATGTTTTTTTATTTATGCATTTGTTTTATTTTATTGCTTTGCGATCCTGTTTTTCTAACATACGGTCCACTTCAAGGGGAAAACCTCTGTTTATAATATATCCAATTCAAAAGAAAAGATGATTTTATCCTAAGTCTAGGTCTGCTTGGTATATATATATATATATATATATATATATATATATATATATATATATATATATATGAGACAAAGGGTACGATTGTAATGAAAGGGTATAATGAAGGGTTCTAGCCTACATACAAATATAACACTAGAAATGTAATAATTCAATATCTATGGCTTAATAATGGGTTATATACTTAACATAGGGATTTTTTTAAGTCTTAACATTCCCCTCCCCTTCAAAAAAGTGTTTTCCTCAACACTTGACTAATTGTGGGTGTTTATGCATGACTAACTCATCTTCCCATTTCGCCTCTTCCACTAGTAGATTCTTTCATTTGATGAGGTACTCAGTGATCGATGATTCTGCAACCTCTTAATCCTCGTGTCAAGGATTTTTTCTAGTTCTATTATGATTTTTCCTTCTTCATTAATCTTTGGTAAAATAGTTTGGGCGATGGTATTTTCATTTATTACCTTCTTTAAGAAATAAACATGGAAGACTCTATGTACATGTGAAGATGGAGGAAACTCCAATTTGTATGCCATACTTCCAATCCTTTGTAACATCTTATAGGGGCCATAATATTTGGGTGCTAATTTATTTTACTTATTTTTTTGCTTGAGGGACATTTGTTTATATGGTTGTATCCTAAAAAATACTTAATCCCCCACTTCAAATTCGCTTTAACTACGTTGTTGATCTGTTTGTTGTTTCATCTTATTTTGTTCCATAACCAAGTTGTCCTTTTATAGTTTGAGAGCCTCTTGTTCATTCCCTATGTGGTCCTCCAATACCAGAACCTTCGTAGTTCCTTTCAAGGGCGATTTGATGGATGGAGAATGATATCCATAAAGTGCCAAAAATGGGGACATTTTTTATGAAGTATGGAAGGATGTGTTGTACCACCAATACACCAAGGGAAACAACTTGACCCATTGTGTTTGTTTATCATATGCAAAGCAACAAAGATATCCTTCTATAAATTTATTCACAATATTAGTTTTCTCATCTAATTGAGGATGGTAAGATGAGTTGTGAGTCAATTGAGTTCGCAAACAAGAAAATAATCTAGTCCAAAAATTTTCAGTGAAAATTGGATATTTGTCACTTACAATAATCTTGGGGACTACATGTAGATTTTGAATTGTTTCCATGAATGTTGTGGTTACTGTACTTTCTTTAAAAGGATGAGAAAGATAGAGAAAATAGGCATACTTTTTCAGTCGATCCACTACTACCATGATTATAATTTGTCCTTCAAATTTGGGTAAACCTATAATAAAATCCATTGAAAATTCTTCCCAATGTTGACTTGGTATAACTAATGGTTGTAGGAGACCTATCTTCTTGATTGTCTCTCCCTTATTCTTTTGGCAGATCACACATTCAAAAAAAAAAAATTGAACATCAGTTTTAAGAACTTCCCAGGAAAAACCCTTCTTGATCCTTTGGTAAGTTTTCAAGAATCCATAATATCCTCCTTTAGGAGAAGTGTGTAATTATCGAAGGACCTTCTGTTTGAGTTGGGAATTCTTACATAAATATAGGTGATCATGATACCATAGCAAATAATTATTCCATAAAAATTTATCTAATGCACTCAAGTCCTCTTGTAGTTGTTGAATGATCTTACATACCTCTTCATCTTTCTTCTATTCTATCCTTGCTTCTTCCACCCAATCATATTGTGTAATAGAAATAGCACATAGTGAACCATTTGTTTCTTTTTCTTTCCTTGAAAGTGCATCTTACACAATATTATGTTTTCCTTTCTTGTAGATAATTTCAAATTCATAAGCTAGCATCTTTGTAACCCGTATTTGTTGTTCTTATGAAGATAATTGTTTCTCCAAGAAGTACTTCAAACTATCATGATTTGTTTTTACTTTGAAGTGTCTTCTAATAAGATAAGGGCGTTGTTTCTTAATTCCATGTAGTATGGCCAACATTTCATTTTCATAAATGTGTTTGAGTAAGTTTTTTTCCTTTAAGTTGGCTCATTTTAAAGGTAAGGGGGCTTCCTTCTTACATTAAAACTGCACCATTGCCATGGCCTAAGGCATCACACTTCACAATAAATGTTTTTGTGAAGTCAGGTGTGGCTAGGAATGGATTTGTAAACACATCTCTTTAAGTTTTTCAAAGGATTTGTTTTCTTCTTGAGTCCAAGAAAATGATTCCTTCTTTAATAATGTTGTTAGAGGTGTTGTTTTTTGACATAGTTCTCGACAAACTTGCTGAAATATTCTGTCAATCCTAAGTATCCTCTTAGTTTCTACAAGGTTTTGGGAATTGGCCATTCCCTCATAGATTTGATTTTGTTTGGGTCCACTTATACACCTTCATGAGATACAATATGACCCAAATATTCCACTTATTGAACCCCAAAGGCATAATTAGAAAGCTTGGCATAAAGTTGTTGCTCTTCCAAAAGTTGTAATACTCTGTCAACATGTTTTACATGCTCTTCCCAATATTTGTTGTAGATTAGTATGTCATAAAAAAAAACTAACCTAAATTTTCTAAGGAAGGGTTTGAAAATATAATTCATTGAGCTTTGAAATATAGAAGGTGCATTAGTAGGTCCAAATGGCATAACCAAAAACTCATAATGACCTTCATGTGTTCTAAAGGTTGTTTTGGGAATGTCTTCCTTCCTCATTATAAACTAATGGTATCCCAAACGAAGATCAAACTTATTAAAGAAAATTTCTCCATGCAATTCATCTAATAATTCATCAATGACAGGAATAAGAAACTTATCTTTGATGATCATTTTGTTGACTTGTCAATAATTTGGACACATACACCATGGATCATCCTTCTTCGCAACCATCACTATTGATTAAGAGAAATAATGTTGGCTAGGTTGAATGATGTCCACCTCTAACATTTCTTGGATCATATGCTCAATCTCACTCTTTTGTGCATATGGATACCTGTAAGGCCTAATTTTAGACGGTACACTTCCTAGTTTCAAATGAATATAATGATCATGATCTCAAACAGGTGGAAGACCCTTAGGAATGTCTCCAAATACCTTATAATGGTTGTCGATAACCATTTGGAGATCCACTAGAGTAGAGGATATAAATGTTTAAACATCTAGTGAGCACAATTTTGCAATTACAACATGGTGTCCATTTTTGAGTAATTTTTTCATGCTATTAGAGCTTATCACCTTAGAGGGTTTCCATTGGATACCTCTAAGCTCAATTTCCTTGCCTTCTAAGGAAAATCTCATGAAAAGATATTGAAAATTAAGGGCCATTGTTCGCAATGCTTGTAATCATTAGACCCCTAATACAACATCAACACCACCCATTTGGATGGAAATCATGGGACTATCCAAAAAATACTCCCCTGTATTTAGCTTAATACTATGGAACTTCCAAGAAAAAATTATGGTACCTCCATCTGTAATCATTACTTGAAACTCTGGTGCTAGAAATACAAAGCAATTGAAATCTTTTGCTAATTTGTAATTGATGAAGTTATGGGTACTACTAGAATCAATAAAAAATATTACTTTTATTTTTATTTTTGATGTATCCTTGTATCTTGAGGGTTTGTAGATATTGATGTCGACCAATGCATGACAAAATATCGTTGGAGTAGTCTCTTATAGATATATCTCTTGTGGTGGTTCCAATTATTAATATTCTTCCTCTTCACGGTCTATGTAGACTATTTTTTTATCACTGCATTTATGCCCCTTACTGTACTTGTGTCACAATTGATAGATAACCCCTTTATTGTTCTTTCATCCATTTTTTGAGGTGTCAACCTTTTTGGTTAATATAGGATTGTGTTATGAACCCCAAAATGATCTCTACTTTCTACGTATTCTCTAATGGTATACTTTTGTGTAGCATTATTCTTGGCTTGAATATGACAAGAACATTGCATAACTTCCATCATATTTCTAGGATGTTTTAGGAAAATCTCATGTTTAATGTCTTGTTTTAATCCACCCATGTAAGCTTCCAACAAATGTTCATTGGTTATGTCATCCACCCTTGTGGATGTTGGATTACTAAGAGGGAGGGGTGAATGCTACAGGAGAATCCCCCTATGGACAAGTGGATTCCCTCTTGGGATCTAGACTCCTAAGACCAAGATAGAAATGGTGCTAATGTTGGTCAGTGACATCCTTTTAAACCTAGCCAAACTAATGTATAGAGAAGAGGAAGAAAGGTGTACCTTTTTAGCGATGTTCGTCCTCACACAGTCTGAGTTGAGTTTTGATCCCCAAGCTCCTCAATAAGTCCTGCAAAACAAACAAAGACAGAACAAGCTTCCTATTCTACTAATATTAGCTTGAAACCAAATATATCTAATAGAGACAAGTTCGTGTAGAATAAACACAACCTTGAAAGAAATAGGCCAAGAACATATGTATATTAATGAGAACAATAGAGAATACTTATAGACCTTTGATGAAGGTGCAACAACCTCTCCTAGTTCTCCTTGTACAACCCTTTGCTCAAATAATCCACACAAAATGATGATGCTTCAATGATAAATCTCCCTTATGAGATCATAATTTTGATGCCTTCAATGTCTCCTCTTTTCACCATGAGGAGGCCTCCTTATATAGGCTTGGATAGGCCTAACCACTTAAGAGATTATTGGGATAGGTTGAGGATCCTTCTCCTCCAGTTTTGGATCTTCCCTAAGATCGAGCCTTGACCTCAAATCTGAATCCAACCAACTCTAGAGATGAGGGGGATTCTTCCCTGATTTTCCTCAAAAGTCCAAATTTCGCTGAAAAAGGGCCAGCGCTCCCTTAGAATGGGGCACAGAGTTTTTCAACACTCCCTAATAAGAGGGTATAGAGTGATGGTACTCCCTGACAGTGTATAGGGGAGCGTTGCCTTCCAAAATTGATTTTTGAGTGATTTTTTCCATGGAAAAAGACTCGTACTCTTTGTCAAATGATTTATCCTCTTCAAAACCATTCTTTTGAGGTGTCTTTTAAGTGATATTGATAATGTTTTCCGAGACACAACATAGGCAAGATGACAGTATGATATTTGCGACCCTTGCGGCCAAAATGTGACACTTGCGGCATTGGTAATGGCGACACTAGGCCATCATCGTAATGAGTAATTTTGATGTGTAACAGATTTCCCCCCAAAGTGCGAAGTTAGAAGACGAGAACTGATGACTTAAGTACTTTGAAGACTTTTTCGAGCAAGGGTATGGAATCAGAGAAACTAGAAGAAGCTGCACACAACCATCAAACAAATATTATGACATGTTTCAAACCCAAGGTAGGCATACCTATGCTTGAGTGATAAAGACTTTCAAGGTATGGCCACCATAAAATACACTGTGGATCCATAATTATATTGACAAAAAGGTATAGCCACTGAAGATACAATGTGGATCTATACTCTTATGACTTAAACTGATCATATCCACGAAGAATACATAGTGGATCTATGAGACGATAAGACATAGCCACGACCAATACAAAGTGGATCTATGTAACAATATATGTGTCAATGTTCAAAAGAACCTCTGTTGCAACATGGGAAAAGTACATATAAGAGTGATGAATCAACCCAGGGTCTTCTTATTGACCCCGATGTAGTATGAATCTAACCATGTGAATAGATGTCCTGATGTCAAACATGGCAAAAACCACTTGATTACCGGTCAATGAGGTAAACCGTTAACAAGCGCAAGGGAAATCACCATTGATGTCAATGATTCCCAAGGTACTCTAGTACATTCCAACGAATTTGAATGGATGAGATGAAGTTGAAAATCCTTGGAATCATCCGATCATAGGTCAATGATGTAAACCCACTTTCATACATGAGGAGGCCTGCCATTAAGGCATGCAGGTCCCAAGGTACTAACTGGTTTCTAAGTCTAGTTCCCGAATAATGTGCTGAAGTCGACAGGAATAGACTCATCGAAGGAAGGCCTTGATGTATCCCCTGTCAATGACATGAAAATGACACAGAGATGTGATTGGTGGATCAAACGAACATGGAATGACATGGGTATTGAAACAAAAATTTGTGATGGTTTAATCTTGAGGCATATACTTCCCTTGAACACTAAGGCACGACAACAGAAACATGACATGGACCAAAAAATGATAATGCAGTGGATAATTTGACTTTCATCGGGTGACCCAAAGGAGTAAGAAAACTCAAAGGATTGGTTCAATGCAGAGGTTCAACGGATCAAAACATGTGCAAAGACAAAGTGTCGTGTTCAAGGGTGACTGTAAGAGTTACTTGTAATGTTTTCAAAAACTGCTTGGCTTGCTTTCTTCAATTTTCCCCCCATCCAAATAGACGAGTACCTCTTTTTGATTTAATGAGCTCGAGGAGGGTAACACATGATCAATATAACTCACCTTTGGTAATTCCCTCTTCCTTTATTTAACGAACTAGAAGAAGTAAGGGTTCAATCCTGTATGGGCCCTTCAATGTATGATTGTTTAATGAGTCCAGAGAAGGTAAAATCAGTGATTTTTCATATTTAGAGAGTTTGAAAATGACTTAAATACGACTCCAGTGTTGTCGTTCTTCATGATATTAGTCTCGCGAGGTCGAAAAAGAGATAAATGATCACTCGAAAGACACCCTTTTAAACCTTTGAAAGAGTGGGAAAGAAAGCAAGATCACTTGACAATATTTTCACATTTAGAGAGTCTGAAAAAATCTTAAAGATGACTCTAGGGGGTTCCTTTTTCGTGTATCCATGCGAGTCTGAAAAATAGATAAAAGTTTACTCGATGCGTTCTTATGTTTTTTCGAGCGTGAGAATAAACTAAGACTATGCTCACTAATGTGACAAGATGAAAATCGAACAAAACTTCTCTGAAACCTGTCAATAATGTCAAAATTGCATGCCAGCATATTAATAAGGCCTCCAAAATATTTTTCAAAACCCAAAATAACTATGTCTTAGGCAAAAATGAAATTTATAATAGTAAAATGGGGTAAAAATGTCTTTTACCATTTCATTTGTGCAAAGATTTGTAGCAGTGGAGAAATTTAGCTTTGGAGGGTGAATCTTGCTTTGTTCGGTGCCATAGCTACGGTAATCTATTTCTATCACTGTATGGACTAGGTTGTTGCTCTTCTTCCTCTCTTTAATTTACACGGTTTACATTTCGTTTTTAGGCAATAATCGAGTTTAAAAATGATGCCCTGGGATGACACAATCGATCAAAAGGGCTCGACGCTCCTCTAGAATTCAAGGGGGAGTGCTGCCCGATTTGTTTTATCACCCCTGCAAGTTGGTAAGAAGGCGCCAATGCTCTGATGTGGGAGTGAAAGGGGCATTTCTCGAAAACGCACAAGAAAAAATGCCCAAAAACGCCAACGCTCCTCCAAAAGGGTAACGGGGGTGTTATGAAGAATTGACAGTGCCCTGGTGAGCTTCTTGAAGGAGCGTTGGTGCCTTGATATGAGTGTAAAGGGGCTGTTGGCATCCAAACTAGAGAAAAATATTTTTTTTAAGTTTTTTAATTACCCAAAAATTGTCAAAATAACATGACTAATGAATTTTGCTTGTTGTTGATCGTAGGTAAATTCGAAAAAATTCATGATCAAGTGGAAATAAAGAGAGCATAATCTCGATGATGTGGCCACGTTGCAAAGTCCCCAATCAAGGGCCGCATTGAGGAACTATAGTCTCCTCAAGTTCTTCAAGATACAAAATATGAAGAAAGAGGTTCTTCTTCTCGAGTATATGATCGGGCTATGGAACACTGCGGAACAAGGGTTCCAAATTGGAACAAAAATTCTTACCATCAAGTTGGAATATGTGTACTTCCTGATCGGCCTCTCAAAGAGAGGGGTCCCTGTTATTTTATCCAGACAGAGGGAACTTCCCGTGCCTGTAGATGAGTACTTGGAAAACCATTGTGTCTGAGGATCGAGATTAGTGGGAGGTAGAATCTCAATCAAAGACATCAGGGATCTATATCTTCAATCCATTCTATTTTAAATTACGAGTATAGCGAGAAGTACCAACTCACACTTATTTTCAAGATCATAGGTGGCCTATGGTTTACAGTGTCTAGAGCTAACACTGTTTAACTGGAGTGCAGGGTTCCTTCAGAATGTGAAGGAGCAGATTACGAGATGCAGAGCAGGGAAGTAAAAGAAGTTTGGATACGGTTCATTCTTGGTTTCATTCTTCTTAGAACACATTCCTCAGATGCAACCTCAGATTGCATTAGCAGTACGGCCAGTGGGAGAACCACGTATGGAGTGATGGACTAGATTGTCTCTGAGACTAGGATCAAATTCAAATTTCAAGTTCATCGGTGATTTCTTCGCTTGGCTGAGACACCAATTGATCATGATAGAATATTTCCCATCCGCCAAAGTGGATTTTTGGGGGAGCATGGACTTGGTTCTTTCAGAAGGGGAGGACTGGGATGTGTCAGGTGAGAAACCAAAACCATCTTGTCAAGTGTTTTTTTATTTTAAAACTTATAATATTTTTTGGGGGTACATAGAAGAATTTTTAACGGATGTATCATTTTATCATGTAGACAGGGGAGAAACATGTCCTGCAGAGATACCAACATTGAGGTGCTGCGGGGATGCTCAAATAGCAGTAAATCATGAGGTAGCAGTAGGGGGTATCCGAGAGGTTGAGATAAACCTCTATGGTCTCACGATGGGTGTCCCTCCTCTTAAGAGGGAGGACGTACCCTTGCACTTGCATATACACATAGTGGGAGTCCCTGAGAGTATTAACTCTTTACTGAGACAAGTAGCCCATGTGGTGGTGTGCTACTTAGAGAACAATGTGATGCAGGAGGACTAGGACCTCTCTGATATTTTTGTATAGTCTTTATGATGATGTTATGGGCACGAGGACACAACATTTTCCCCTTCTATGTACTTTTTTGATGTAATCAAACATTTTCTATCACGCCATATATATATATACATATCTGATTTTTTATGGTGCTTAAATTATGTTTTCAAACAATGATGTATTTTTTGTGATGATTTTAATTTACATGTGATGTATGATTTATTTCCTTTATGAAATCTCATCTATGTGTGAGATACCGATCCATGATCTAATTGGTTAATGAATCCGAAGTTGAATTAAGTTATCTTGGTATGTGTCTGTATTCGATAAAATCAAACATTCTTTCAAGACGACGAACTCGTAGATGGAGATGTAATAGGATAGGATTGTGAATATCATAGATTCGATTAAGTTGACAGAGCACAAGTTGAGAGTCTGGGTTAATGATCATATGAGATATACCTAGGGAGGAGGCTTTGGCTAAAAGTCTGATGACAACATGATATTCTTCCATATTGTTAGTTGTTGATCCTAAGAAAATACCTCCTGGACTCACCAACTCGTCAGAGTGGTAAATGACCCAAGCTGTAGAAGCAACGTTTTAGGTGTGTCGACTAGCGCCATCTGCAAACCCAACAAAGATAGGAAAGGAAGATGTCATTTGTGCATGCAAACAAAAGAAAAATTATAATCAGCTAAGGAAAAACTCATTCATGTAAGAGAAAAGACACACCAAACTAAAAATACAATAGTGTACAAAGCACACATGCTAAATGTTCTATGCATAATACTTCTTAAGGTAAATCTCGTTTCAGGGCTCACCCAAGGAGATTCTGTCGTAGTCAACTAGCTCGTAGACACCTCTATGTAAAACACATTTCACGATGTAAGGACCATGCCATATAGGTTATAACTTACCTATCCCTAACTTATCATGAGCCTGGTCATAAACGAGGACTAGGTCTCCTTCTGCAAAAGTACAAGGGTGGACAAATTTGTCGCATTGATTCTTGATTCTATTTTGATACATCTCGTTAACGAGAGTGGCATCACGATGTGTTTCATCCAACTTGGTCAGGTGTAAGAAGAGTTCTTCTTCTACAGAAATGTGAGGCAGGGTTTCTACTTTGAGTTTTAACGAGGGAATTTCTCACTCGATGGGTAAAAAAGCTTCTATGCCATATACCAAATGGAAAGGAGTGAATCCAATAGATGTTTTCACTGAGTTACAGTAAGCCCAAAGAGTGGAGAAAAGTTGTAGATACCAAGATGTCTTGTTTTACCCTACCATATGTTGAATCATTATTTTAAGGACCTTGTTGATGGCTTCAACTTGCCCATTTTCTTGAGGATAGTACGGGGATGAGTTCTCATGGTGAAAACCCAACTTGGCATGCAACTCACTCATCATCTGGTTTTGAAAATGTGAACCATGATCAATGAAAATGGATTGTGGAACACCAAAGCGAGTGATGATGTGGTTGAAGAAGAAAAGAGTTGTAGTACGACCATCATTCAGAAAGGTAGGCATAGCCTCAGCCCATTTTTTGACTACCTCAATACAATCATTGAAAATAGAGGGCCAAAAGTAGCCAGCACGTAAGATTTTCTGAGTTGTAGCCATCCCAGAAAGATGACCACCACAGGTTCCAAGGTGATGGTCATTAAGAACACGTTCAACCTCTTCATGAGTCAAACATCATCGTAGGATAGTATAAATACCACGACGATACAAAGTGTCACCGATGATAAGGTAGCGACAAGAGTGATGGCAAATATGATGATGCTCTTCACGAGAGATATCAGGCTGAAAACGTTGGGTATGGAGATAAAGAAGGATATATCCATACCAAGGATAGGTCATGCTAATGAGGAATAGAGTTTCATCGGGGAGAGAATCTCTGGGCTTAGTATCTTCATCAGCATGGGGAAGGTCATAGATAAGCTCTGCAAACACCAAGGATTTTTTTGGCTTTGGACTTAGAAAACTTGAGATCGAATTCCTGAAGGATGAAGATCCATTTTGAATACTTTCCCCCAAGAACTTGACGTGTCAGAATGTGATACACGAGGTTAGATTTCGTGATAACTATGGACAACGATGACGGTTGCTAGAGCCAAATTTTCAACATGTGAATATCGAAGCTCTAGACCAGATAGACTTTTTCTCAAATAATATATCACGTGTTCCTCACCGGTAGGGTCCTCTTGAACTAACACCATAGAAATAGTGGAAGTAGAGGCTTCTAATTAAAGGATATAGTCCTTCGTGTAATTTGAAGGATGCAA
The DNA here is from genome assembly GCA_009831015.1 of Picea engelmannii. Taxonomy (NCBI): domain Eukaryota; kingdom Viridiplantae; phylum Streptophyta; class Pinopsida; order Pinales; family Pinaceae; genus Picea; species Picea engelmannii. The sequence goes on along the minus strand of ML789366.1, from coordinate 208,551 downwards.
CAGGGGTGCATTGGTCAATGCATGCTTAAGAGTAGCAAAATATCGTTGCAAAGTGTCATCCCATATGAAAGGGGTGTCTTTCTGCAACAATCGCATAAATCCTTTGGTAATCTCAGCATATTTACAAATGAAATGACAAAGAAAATTTGCTTTCCCTTGAAAAATTTGGAGTTGTTCAAATTATTAGGTGGAGGTAAAGCAAGGATAGCCTTAATTTTTAAGGGATCCACCTGAATCTCGTCCTTGGAAACAACGAAGCCGAGGAGTCGAACTGATTCGACAACAAAGATACACTTATGTTGGTTCAAACGAATGTGGTAGAACCAAAATCGAAGAAAAATATCCTGTAGATGACCAAAATGGTCTAATTGATTGGATGAATGGGCAGGTAAATCATCGAGGTAAGGTTCCGCAATATGTTTGATATCGTGGAAATCATATGACATGGCCTGCTAGAATGTGGCACCAACATTTTTTTATGCCAAATGGTATTTTATGATAGACACAATTTCCCCATGGGCAGATGAAGGATGTCTTATGCTGATCAACAGGTAAAATGTTAATCTGGTTGTATTCTGAGAAACCATCCATGAAAGAGAAAATCACACTACCTGCGCAATTATCAATGATCTAGTCGATGAAGGGAATAGGGTAATTATCTTTCGGACAAGCCTTATTGAGGTCCCTATAATAAATGCAGACACAAATGGTCCCTAGCTTCTTAGTGACCGAAATAATATTCGAAACCCATTCTGTCAAAGGGACAGGATAGATGAAGCCAGATTTCAATAATTTCTCAACTTCTGCCTTAATAGCTGCGGTCTTCTTAGGATGGACCGGGCAGATTTTTTGTCGAATAGGTTTTACACCTGGGTAGGTTTTAATCTCATGCACAATGATCGAAGGATCAATCCTTGGCATTTCCTCGTAGCTCTAAGTGAAGACATCACATAATTCTTTAAATAAAGTGGTATAAGAAACCACTTCCTCGGGCAAAAAATTAACATCGAGATTAATATTTTCCATGACACCTTCCTTGACCAAAATGTCAATAAAAACTGTAGAGGTAATGTTGCCTAAATCCCCTTCAAAAATAGTATCTTGTGTAAGTATGGGTGATTGTGGAAAGTTGACAACATTGAGGGGGAAGATAGAGTGTATATCTTCCTGTATTTCTTCAAGAGGTGGAAGAAAAGAGGATCGATGATGGTTATCATCCCAAGGTATGTTATCAATTCTAATCATTTCCATAATAGATTTGTCAGACATAAAGATTTGAGAAATGTAGTCAAAGTCAGACGTCAAGGAATTTAACCAAGATGGCATCGAGTAGGTGTTGGGTGCCAAGAGATGTTGGTCATTCGAGGAGGGAGAGGCTAATTGAATAGAAACATATGAAGCCTCACCTGGACTAAGTGGCATGGTGTCACCTAGTACATCAAACTCTAGACGACTAGGTACAATCTAGGGGTCAGATGATTCCAAAGACTGATAAGTCATAGTCGAAATCATATTGACTGTGGAAATATGATGCATGGTAGGAGGTAGTGGTGCAGGGAAGGTACCCATAAGGGTGGAATATTTTAACAAGACTACACCAACACTTTCATACGTGATCTTGTGATCTCCCAAGAAAGGAATATTGTTGGTAGCGGGAGTGCGAGCGTTGGGTGTACAACAATCTAACTGATTGATAGTGACAATTTTTCCCTGATGAGAAAATTGTACACATCGAAATACCGATGAAGCAACGAAATTCGTAGCATAAAACCAACTTCTTATTAGTAATAAGTTGTAATTGAGGGGAGCATCGACCACCTCGACATCAATAGTGATGGTTTTTCCGCCCAATTGGACAGACAGGGACTGTAAAATACCGTGAGGATGAAAACCTCGCCCATCAAATGCACACAACATCGTTGGGGATTTGTTAAGTGTGGGTGATTTCAAGACTTTACAACATGCTAAAGACATGACACTAGTAGAGGCTTCCTCATCCAATATGGTACAGTGAATATGTTGATTGTGAAAAACAACATCAATTTGGAAAGCAAGTTGGTGAGAGAGTCGAGACGTAAAATTGTCCAGGTGAAACATGATATTGTTGGACGAATTAGGATCAAAAGCACCAATAGTAGCCAAGAGTGTTCTACGTTGACTTGGACAGTGTTGTAGAACTTCTAATGCAAATATAGCACAGGGTGCTTGAGCCAAATCTTCAACAATGCTGTATTTCTGGGCGACACTTGAACTAGGATTAAAGGTATATTTGTGGATAATGCTCTTAGGAGGGCATAATATAGATTCGAACGTAGGTTTATTGATTTGAAGTGATCCAGATGGAGGACTAATAGATGGAGGACTAACAGAGGATGGTGATGGATTCAGTAAAGTACTATTAGTGACCTTTCCTTTGTTAGTTTTAGCTGGTGTGTCATAGGTCATAGAGTGGGTGGTTAAATTAATCCCGTTAAACAGATAAATATGGATACCTGTCGAGACTTCATCATGAGAAGGGTGGCTGGAACTGCCCCTTGGAGAGGAGGTTTGAGAAATCATAGATTGTTGCTGAGGAAAAGGCTGAGTAAGCATGACGGGTTGGGAATTCCCCTTAAAATGTTTTTCCACTTCATTGTGATGGGGACAGTCTCGAGTGTAGTGATCTTCACCACAAATAAGACATGGGAATTTCATCTTCCGCTGTGGTTTCTTTTCGGTAGCAGGTGGTGGGTTTTGAGTTTTGGGTTGTTCATTGTTATTCTTCTTCTTGGTTTTGTTCTTTGTCTTCTTCTTACCTATGGATTGTTGTGAAGGGGCAGATTGAACTGCATTCACCTCAGAGACTTGAGTTTGGGGGGAGGTAGAGGAGAGTGTGGTCAAACTAGGAGTGGATGCCAGAGCAGATCGATTTGTCGTTCCATTCAACTGGGAAGAAGATTGGGTTTTGACGGAGCGGATAACTCCATCTTCATGTGACATGGATGACGGTTTAGATGGATCGGTATTTGCATGGGTAGCATTTGGGATCAACTCATACAAAGTATCATATTGTGAATAAACCAAGTCTAAGTACTGAGCCTGAGCAATGGCCTCTTCCTCGGTGACTACACCACCCATGGCGACATCTCGAGAAATCAGGGGTAACAATGATTTAGTAAACCATTATGCCAATAAATGTTCAGGAATGATTGCTTTGATCAACCTTCATCATCATATCCACTCATGAATATGATCAGAGATATGCACATAGTTTTTCTGACGAAGGGAGGTCAAGAGTTTGGTACCTGTCTCATATTTAATGGGTAGTTGAAAGTGCATGAGAAAGGACATGGCAAGGGAGTTGAAATATTGGAAAGAACCACGTGGAAGTTTGATATACCACTTGGCTGTTGAGCCCGTAAGTGTTCGCAGAAAAATATGTAAATGTATAGAATCATCCATTAAGGAGTTCGATGAACACCATAAATGGAAATTCATCACATGATTATTCGAGTCTTCACTAGGTTTACCGTCAAATTTTGGAATATTGGAAGGTAATTTAGCAGGGATCACTGGCCAAAAGGGATAATGCAATATAGGATCATTGGTCAACCAAGAGAAGTCTGGGAGATCTAGAGTCGCAAGAAATGGTAGTTGTCAGTTGACTTGAGGATGATACTGGTGTGGCATAGGGACACTAGTAGGACCATAAACTAGGTTAGGTGGATAATTGTATCCAGTAGATCCTCCTACATACGATTGTTGCTGACCAGAATAAATAGGATTCTATGATGGTTGAGAAACATGTGCAAATGGAGGATAACCTGATGGATTCTGAGGACTATAAGTTGGTTGATGGGTTTTCCCATAGGGGGGATAAACATTTTTTTCATAAGGAGGATAAGGTTTTTGTTCTCCTTGAGGATGTTTTACATTCTGTCCATACAATGGGTTATTGAATCTAGTCTGAGTTTCTCCCCCAAGCGGATGTTGTGTCTCGATTTTAGTTTGACGACCAAATGGAGGTTTCCCCCCAAATGGAGTCTGCCCCCCAAATCGTGGTTTCCCCCCAAATGGAGGTTTCCCCCCAGTGGGAGGTTGAGTGTCCAGAGGGATCTAGAAATCAAAAGTGAATGAATGACTGGAGACTCCAACCGGATTAGAGCCACCAAGACCAGCTCCTCGAAACAAAGGTATAGGGATAGAATGTCTGGGTGGAACCTAGGTAGTGTTGATAATGGAAGGATTCAGAGCTCTATACCCAAGTGGAACTGACGGATTTGGTCTAAGTGGTGTTCCAATCGGAGCCTGAGATGGTATCACATTTCCGGTGGGGATTGTAGAAACATGCGGGACCATAGTGGAATGGGCCATTTGGAGAGAAATGGTCAAACGAGGACCAAATTATTGTGTGTCTCACATGACGGTGACACTACTGAGTGTACCAGAAAAGTGATCTAAAGGTATCGTGTATGTTGCAGACATTTCGAGTAATTGGGATATGACAGGTATATCAACACCTTCCCCTGAGCCGAAAAGATCCTCCAGCATGAGAGGTGGGTTTCTAAATATGTCAGTAGTCTAAAAGGTATTCTCACCTTCAGAGACTGTGAGTGGTCCGGTTGGTATTCCAGAAGTGTCAACAACAAGTTCTCTGGATGAATTTAGTTGGAGAATACGTCTCTCATAACCGTGAGGAAGTCAGAAAGAATAGAGAATCAGAAATTCGAAAATGTTCTAAAGAGTCAGTCATTTCCACTTGTGAAGTAGTGGTGTATTGGACCTCACTCTGTTGAGGATATCCCCCTGGTGGATCAGTAGGAAAAGGTTGATAACCCTCTGGATCTTTCAGGTGTAGTCCCTGCATTCTGTGTGAATGGCATGGAGGGTCAATATTGCCTGAACCAAATACTTTATGCAAAAAATCTATGGCCAACTAACCAAAAGGAATAACACACACTAAAAATCTAGGAATCAAACCAAGCAAATGAAACCTTCTCTCGATGACCGTACTAGTTGGTGATGAAATCCAACGTCGTGTGATCAAGTCAATAAGGGGCTAGGATATGAGCGGGTGAACAATTATGATGGTGACCTGCTTAACGGACTTACGCCTTGGTGCAAGCTTCCATGCAGTAATTGTGGATTTACCCTCTAAGGAGCCCAAGTGAGTTTGACCAACATTTGTTCCAGGTACAGTGAGACTTCCCTTCACCGTCACCTTGTGTAAGAACCTAAAAATTATGGCTACTTATAAGGACACCAACTCACAGTCAGCCTCTAGGTGGGTACAGTCGACAGTCTAGTCTGAACATATGGGCAGGATAACAAGTCTAAAATCCTTCGAGAGAACTGAGGACAAGTGGACCGGTAGAACTCCACAGGACCTCGAACAGATTCAAAATTCACGAAGCACCGAGACCAAATGAAAATAGTTGAACCTCAAGAAGAACCCCCAAGATACGATCTGACTACTATGAATGGTTGAACCATGGAGGGATAATCTTCATAACTCTCCCAAACGTGACCTCATGTGTAACCCCTGTGTGAGAGGGGGATCCCATAAAACCTATACGACAATTGGATTTTCTCTCCCTATCACAAGATGCTGGTGTTTGTTTTGAATACTTTGGAGAGTTGTACTCACAGCCTAATCCAAAGTGATAATCCTAGTCTAATGTTGGTGGAAGATTCTAAAAACAAAATTTTCTAGATCAATTTTAATTAGCATTAATTTTTCAATTGTTCTTTACTCAGGGGTGTATGAAAGTGAAACTTGATGGTATCATGAATCAATTACCAAAAAATGCATAAGAGATGATAAACAATCTTTTATTTCAATGAATGTCTATTTAAGGGAAGGAGAAAAATGTTCTTTTCACTGTCAAACACTAAGATGCATTATCCTCATGCATTTGTTTCTCAATCAAATCCAATATAATGCTAAAATTTTCATAGAATTGTTCTAAGATCCAAAAACCAATCAGAAAAAAATATATCCTTTTGTGTATGTGTGAATGATAATCAATCTAATGTAAAGCTTCCTATGTCAATCAGACTTTAAGATCAATGAGATTTAGACAATCAAAAGCAAACTTCACATAAACAAAAACACACTCTCATTGTGATTAGACAAGAAACAAAAAGGAAAACCAAATTTGCAAAAAAGAACCAAAAATCTCAAACAAAAGAGAAATGTTGGAAAACTCACCTCAAAGATCAAAGGGAATGGTTCATAGATCTATGATTTTCCTTACCATAGCTTTCATTCAATTAGATAAATGAGAAGAAAATAGTAATTTGATTCCAAGTCTTCAAAGGAGAAGAGTGACTCAAAGTAAGGAAAAAATGTCAAAAAATCCAAACAAAAGGTAATCAATTCTCAGAAAAGAAAGTGTTGAAGGCCAAAAAAAAGATACACTGAGGTTGTAAGAACTCTAAGCAAATGTAAACAACAAAAAATGGACTCAGAAACTAATTCCCTACAAAATTTCTAACAGAAAAAGAGCAACGCTCTGGTGTCAAGGGCACTAGAGTGTTGCAACGCCCTGTGGAAGCCTGGCAGGGAGCACCAATGCTCTAGTAGTAGAGGTAGGGGAGTGTTAGCGTCTCAAAATTCAGAAAAATGCCCAGAAATCCAAAAACTCAAGAAAAATCAGAAATTCAAAGTGTATAGGATGAAGTAAAGAGCCAATCAACACATCTAAGAATCATAGACACAGTATGAATAAGATAAAAAAAAATGATCAAAGGCTAAAACAAGATCTAGGAAGGAAACCAAAACTGAAAGCTTCGATCTCCCTAGTGGAGTCACCAATTTCTATTACAGGAGAATTCCCCTACGGACATGTGGATTCCTTCTTGGGCTCTAGAATTCTAAGACCAAGACAGTAAGGGTGCTAATGCTAGTCACTGACATCCTTTTAAACCTAGCTAAACTAATCTATAGAGAAGAGGAAGAAAGGTGTATCTTTTTAATGATGTTCATCCTCGCACAGTTTGAGTTGAGTTTTGATCCCCAAGCTCCTTGATAAGTCCTACAAAACAAACAAAGACATAAAAATATTCATATTCTACTAAGATTAGCTTGAAACCAGATCTATCTAATAGAGACAAATTCATGTAGACCTCGCACAACCTTGAAAGAAACATGCCAAGCACATATGTATATTAATGAGAACAATAGAGAATACTTACAGACCTTTGATGAAGGTGCAACAACCTCTACCAGTTCTCCTTGTCCAACCCTTTGCTCAAATAATCCACACAAAATGATGATGCTTCAATGATAAATCTCCCTTATGAGATCATAAGTCTGATTCCTTCAATGTCTCCTATTTTCACCATGAGGAGGTCTCCTTATATAGGCTTGGAGAGGCCTAACCACTTAAGATATTCTTGGGATATGTTGAGGATACTTCTCCTTCAATTGTGGATCTTCCCTAAGATCGAGCCTTGACCTCAGATCCAAATCCAACCAACTCCAGAGATGAGGGGGATTCTTCCTTGATTTTCCTCAACAATCCAAAATTCGCTCAAAAAGGGCCAACACTCCCTCAGAATGGGGCACAGAGTGTTGCAACGCTCCCTCAAAAGAGGGTACAGAGCGTTGGCACTCCTTGACAGTGTATAGGGGAGCGCTACCTTCCAAAATTGATTTTTGAGTGGTTTTTTCCATGACAAAAGACTTGTACTCTTTGTCAAATGATTTATCCTCTTCAAAACCAGTCTTTTGAGGTGTCTTTTAAGTGATGTTGATAATTTTTTCTGAGACACGACATAGGGAAGATGACAGTATGATATTTGCGGCAATTGCGGCCAAAATGCAACACTTGCGACATTGGTAATGACGACACTAGGCTCCAACCCCCTAGTTTCTCAGGATACAACCTGAGGGAAGCTCCAACTCCCTAATTCTATGAAATCCACCTATGTTCTTCGGCTACAATCGAAAGGTGGCTACAATCATCTATCCTTTCCCTATCCAATCTCCCTGGAATAAAAGTGCAAAATGTAGAAACTAAATATGTCACTATTGTTGGCAAATGTTTAACAGGTAGCACATGTTTGTCATTGATGGAAAGTACAACAATGAAGATGGCATGAGTACAGGAAGAATGTAACAGACGGGCACCGGAAGTATTTTAGGAAGACGCTGCAGAGCAAGCCCGATAAGTTCATAAGAGATAGTGCAGAGGATTTTTGGCAGGCTATTATCAGGCAAAGTAAGCTTGTCATTGATGGCAAGATCAGAGTATGAAATGAAGGCAAAAAAAGGACAAAGTACGCTCTAGAGGAGAAGCGCCAGTGATCGCTGGATCTCATCCTGAATTCCCAATGGTTGTTAGATCTGAATGAAGACAAAATGAGCGTGCAACTCTGGAGGATAGATCTCAGGCGTTAGATCTGAGTGCAGGGTCCGAACACCGTTGGATCGAGGAAAACCTGCACGATCTTTAAAAGTGAAAGGAGTAGAGGGCTCACAAATCCTGGAAGCAGGAGGACCGTCCATCTCAAGGGGTTATGTGAACCGTTGATCCGACTCCCTGTCGGAGTTTCGGGGATCAAGAGTTGGAGATGTCAAAGAATATTGACATCAAGAATCTCGAAATCATGATGTGTGAAATCCCGACTGAACCTGAACCGTCAGATCAAGATGTGATCTAGACCGTTGACCCAACTCCCTGTCGAGGTTTCGAGGATCGAGTGTTGGAGATGTCAAATAATATTGACATCAAGAATCTCGAAATCACGATGTGTGAAATCTCGACTAAATCTGAACCGTCAGATCAAGATGTGATCTAGACCATCGACCTGACTCATGTCAACAGACCACGTCAGCTAGGAACACGTGGCACAACCAGGTAATGACAAGTGTCGGACTGATTCAACATTTCATGCACATGTAATTCACGAATCAAAGTGACACGTGGCAGTATTCAACACGTATCAATCCACGTGTGACGTCAGCAGATGGACACCACTTCGGAGTTTCGAGGATAGCGTGTTGGAAATGTCAAAGAAACAATGTAACATGAATCCCGATTTCGTGATATGCAAAATCGTGACATAAATCACAACCGTTGAATCAAGATCAAATCTGGACCATTGATTCTAGTCCATGTCGGAGTTTCGAGGATCAAGTGTTGAAGTTGTCAAAGAACATTCACCACAGGAATCCTGATTTCACAATATGAGAAATCATGATGTAATCTGAGCCGTCAGATCAAGCTTTGATCTGGACCGTTGATTACAGACAATGGAGAGGCATCGGGGATTGAGAGTTGGACATGTCAAAGATTATTGACATCAGGAATCCCGATATCGCGATATGAAAAATCGTGATTTAATCGCAGCCATTGAATAGAGATCAGATCTGGATCGTTGATCAAACTCCATATCGGAGTTTCATGAATCGCGACATAGAGAGGCAAAGAACTCAATGCATCAAGAATGCCGAAATCGCGAAATCGCGATTCAATCGTAGACGTTGAATCAATATTAGATCTGGACCATGGAATCACAAGACATGTGGCAAGTGATCAAAATTTCCCTGACTTGGGGTCAACAGAGCATAGTGTCGAAAATCGTGAAATGCAAAATCGCAAAAGCGCCTTATGCATAAGGCTGTGGTCACAACCCCTGGACACATCAACGAGAGATGGAGGAAAGAGATAGAGAAACCAAGCTCATTTTTGAGGATCACGACTTAGAGAGGCAAGAACACAATGCAACAAGAATGCTGAAATTCTAAAACCCGATTTAATTACAAGATTAATAAAGCTCATCCAATGACGTAGATTAACCTGAAGGAGATCTGAGGGCTACTGATGCACAACACAGTGAAACTGCTAGAAACCATTGATGGTTTCTACCAGAGGATGTGAAGACACTTCGGGATGACTGACAGAGGAGGTGAAGAGTCTCTGAGAGGAATGAAGATGTTCGTGGAGGCGATTGACAGCTGATGAGCATTGAGGCCTGTAACTGAAATAGAGAAGGTGAGTTCGACTGTCAC
>ML789366.1:171276-184426 GCA_009831015.1 Picea engelmannii | reverse complement strand
CTCATTATGAGTTGGTGTTCATATGTATGATACTGTAAAGAATGTAACTATTACTTATCATATAAAGAAAAAGAGGTTTTTACTCTGCATGGGTTTCCTCGGGAAATATCTGTCTCTATGTTTCTCATATATGTGAATGATGCTGAAAGTGCCATTGTTTATTTCCCTACATTATTGTGATCATCATTCAGTGTCTCTACAAAGATTTTAAAAGAACCATAATTGTTTAAGCACGGTAACAACTGATTCACCCCCCCCCTCTCAGTTGTCCAACAATCACAACATGTTCTGTCAAATCTTTCACTGAGAAACCTGTCACTGTATACTCATCAACCAATTTGATCTGATCACATATACCTAAAACACTATACCACAATTTTGTACCCGAACCATGTGCTAGAACCTCACTATTATACAACCTCTATCTGTACCAATAACTTCAGCAACATACCTCAACCAAAATCCCTCAAACATGAACCAATACTAAACTTTAGTAGATCTTCCTCAGATCAACTCTACAAGAAGCCCTAAACTTCCAAGAGGGAATCCAACAGATTTATAAGGAAAACCCTCAACAAGATTCATAGATTCAACACTACACATATGAAAACCATACCTTTGTATTCTTGTAGCATTATGTTGCCATGGTTTTGCTACTACAAATCTGCTACCACAAGTTTTATGCCGTGATTTTTCTACCGTGATTTTTTTGCCGCACTTTTTATGTCACACTTTTTCTCTATCAATAATACCTTCCCAAATAACCTTTCAAAAAATATATATTCAATGATATTCAATAGGTGCTAATGGGAGAGTCTTTCTCTCTTATTTATACTTCCATGTAGCTTCCTCAAGGGGTTACCTTCTAACCAAATTAACCCACTTTCTTTCTTTTAGGGCTAACCCACTTCTAACCACTTGTCCACTTTGTCCACTTAACTTAACCACTTTCCACAAATACTAAGTTATCCACTCCTAGTTGAAAATAAATTTATTATTTAATAAATTTATTTTTCAACCACTTTGAATTATCCATAAATAGTAAACTCACCACTTCTTATTGCAACCACTTTATTATTTAAACAATTTCTCTTTGCAACCACTTTGACTACTTTATTATTTAAATAATTTATCGTTACTCACAACTTCTTGTTGCAACTAGGTTTTATATAATTAGTCAATTCATAACTTATTTTCCCTTAAATAACTTCTTGTTTCAACCACTTTATTATTTAATATATTTCTTGGTCAACCACTTTGACTATTCAATCTTCTCATCACAACTACTTTACCATAATTACCAAACTCACAACTTCTTGTTGCAACTAATTTATTTTTAATTATTTTCTTAATGCAACAACTATACCCATGATTAAATCCTAGTTACCATCAATTTTATTAGTACACTTCTTCTAGGGTATTCTAGAATAATTGGCTTATTTGACCTTCTAGGGGCTTCTAGATAACTCACGAGGGTTCTCCAACTTCATATGGCCATAACTCTCTAACCATGAGGAGTTATGTGACGCTCCACATATAAGATGAAATGGCATGACATATACCATCCATATAGAATAGTCTGAACTGAAAACTCACTAGTATTCATGCCTTTATACCTCAAACAGACTTAGGTCCCTTACCCATGCCTTTGTGCTACCAGAATTCACTACTAGACTTCTCCAAGGGTTGACATCAATCACTAAGGGTTGACATTAATCTACAATATCACTCTCCAAGGTTTGAAATTAATGAAAACCAATAGTCCAAACCAATTTTCCATCAACCTAAGCCAATTGGATGACAATGGAAAATACCTAAAATTCTAAATTATAATCTTCATTATCACCTAAGTGCTTGATTCTTGTCAATTGAATGAAGTAGTCTTGTTCCCAAAATTTCCCATATTGTGATTCTAATTCTCTTATAAATAAACACCAAGTATAATTATAAAATGGGGGCTTCCTTTTAATTACCCATTGATACCATTGATATGGTTTTATCTCAAAGTTCAAAGTTTCTATGTGAATCTTTTTCTTATCATCCATGATATTATTTTGTTCAAAATATTGATTTATTTGGTTCACCCATGTAAATACTTATGTTTCATTAAACTTCTTTAATTCAATATTGGGAAAGATGAATTTAGGACCCCCACCATAATTGACTCCACTATTAGAGTTAAATCCACTTGAATTGATTATTACTAGTAGGTTGTTCAACTTGAATATTGCCTTTATTTTCATGAGTCACTTCGGTCATAGTGTCACTTTTAGGAAGACTCCCATCTAATGTTTGTAAAATGGAATTTTCCACTTCCTCCATCAAATTTTCCATCTTCTTTTCCATCAAATTTTCTTTTTGTTCCATATTTTCACCCATATTTTCCTTATGTTCCATATTTTCATTCATCTTATTTTCCATTTGATACATATTTTCATCCATATTATTATCCACATGTGCACCATTTCCATACATATTTTTTTCCATCTTTTCAATTGGTGAAAAATACCATCTCTTTCTTCTTGAGTCATGGTTGAGATATCTGGAGGTTTATTTGGTGAAGTAAATCTTAGATGATCCTTTGGATCCATGTGAGAAACTAATAATTCTCCTATTTTTCCTCTTTTTCACAAATTTTGAATCGCCAAAAGTGGATCTTCCAATCAAAAGTTATGCTAATTGTAAGTTATGTACCTTTCAAACCCTAATTGGAGTATGTTTGGATGGATGACCTTTGTCCTGGTATATGTTTGAACCTTGAACCCTTATGAGTATGAAATTTTGGCCTGTAGTATTTTGATACGACTTTTTCAATTCCTAAAAAATTAACAGTCTGAACTTTCACTGATAAAAGGTTATAGCACAAATACCAAAATGACTTGTTTAAGACTAATTTCACGATTATTAAAATTCCCAAAATTCCACAGGATATATATCACAAATTATAATGATTCAATTTCTGAAATAATTTCCAGATGTAATTAACTATGTCTCTGGATTTTGAAAATTTCAAAGACTAAAACTTCAGTGAAAATTGTTATAGCGAAAATAAAAAGAGGACTCGTTTGAGACTAATTTCAGGACTAGTCACAAACCCGAATTCCGTAGAATATATGTCTAAAATTGACCTGATGTACTTCTCTATGTTGTCTCAAATTTCAAAAGATTTCATTGTCTGAAACTTCTCAGAAAGATAACTCGTTTAAAACTGACTTCAGGATGAGTCAAAAACATTATCTTCCATAGGATATATATTTAATAGTATAATGAAATAGAACCTAACATGTTTACCATAAGTACTTGGATATGTCTCCTAAGTAACCTCCAAATTTCATTGTCTGAAGAACCCCATGAAAAAATTTATAGCGAAAAATTCCAATATGACTCGTTTGAATAAGAAAAACCCTAGGATCAATGCTTTGAAACCAAATGCTATGATCCAACACCTTAAAAATGATAAAATTCAATGAGTACAATCCACTTTGAGAGGGAAACCTCCTTTTTCAATACATCCAATTCAGAAGACAATATTATATGAGATAAGATGATCTTAAGACTAGGTCTCCTTGGTATATATATAGGAGACAAAGGGTACGATTATAATGAAAGGGTGCAATGAAGAGTTCTAGCCTAAATACAAATATAAAACTAGAAATGTAATAATTCAATATTTAGGGATAAATAAGGGTTTATATACATAACACGAGGCTTTGTCTATGACTTAACAACATTGCACATACATGTAGTGCATATGTAGGTAATAGGAGTTTTAGAACCTTAGGGAATTTTGGAATAAAAATAAGAGTGCCAATGGATTCATGAGAATAAAAAATGATGAAAGTGATTTCCTATTTATATTGATTGGGTAGATGAAACATAGAAGTGTAAAGTGTAAATGGCCATAATATTTGAGTGAAAAAATGGAAATGGAAAATGGAAAGTTTAAAACAAAACTAAATAGAAAACATTCAATTTTAACTTCAATCTTACTTGTGTGAAAATGATCCATATTGGATCATTATATTATTTTTCATCTACCTCGATCCTTTCAAAGTGGAAAACATTGAAGGAATCAACTTGCAGGGCCATTTTAGTGGCATGTCCCAGTTTGTAAAATTGGGGTTCATAACATTCCAAAGTCATTTTTAGGCATCAAATGACATTTTTGGGGGTTAAAACTTTCCCAACTCAAATTGTACCTTGCGATGCTATTCTACACATTGATACCTTTCCATTGATGCAAAAATTGTATCAATCAGATCTTGTATGCAAAATTTATGCCTCTTGCAAGTCGATCTATCGTGTTCACCACCATGGTACAAGAGGATGCCACGCCATCCCCCATTACTCATGCATATGGGGCTAGCCACATATGTAATTTCAAGAAGATTATAGAAGTTCCAAAACCCATATCACAATTGTGGGTTGAGGAAGTAAAAAACCTACCCCTAGATGGCTATCGGGTTATATTAAATATCAGGCCACTAGGAGGAGAAGGGGTTCCATTCTTTGCATTGTATCTTGTTCCGTATCTAAGAAGAACATCTAAGAGTGGTATTTTGTGAGTGTAACAGAGGAGGAGAGATTTTGTAGCAGCCATACAGACCACAGGTCAAAGAAAACTCCACGGAGAGTGCCTCTTTCTTTGAACTTGCATCATTTCTATACCAAATAAAAGAGAGCAGAGCAACCTCACCTTATAGCTAGGTTTTCTCTTGTATTGGGTTTCCAAGGTCATATATTATGTTTATTTGTGGATGGTGTGATTGGTTTTTACTATTCTATATTTTCCTCATTTTATCTATTTCATGCATAAGCATAAAATCAATAACTAAATATTATGGAGATCTAAAGGAAAAATAACCTTAATAGTAAAGATTTCAATATTTTATTAGATATGTTGTGACAAACTATTCCAGTGGAATATCCATGGTAGTTTACATATCAGACAAGGGGGAAAGCCTAGGTGAACCATTGGTTGGAGAAGCATCTACACTGCTAACAAGCCTAGATGTACCATGCCACATGTTAGCTCTATAATTCATTGATTTTACATTTTGTACATGAAAAATATATTTCTTGCAAAATTATATGGTTAGAAACATAATCCATAGTTTTATTCAATTTCTTAGTCGATTAGAGTAAAACTTATGGTAATTTTGTTTATTTTTTAATTACCTTTTATTTTGTTTACAAGTTTATAGAAATTCCTGATTTTATAGGGCCCATAGGATGAATATGTGATTCAATGAGGAACCTATGACAAACATTATTCTTTTGCAAAAAATCATGGATTTTTTGGTGATGTTTACTCTATGGGAGACTAACTAAGGTTAGCACAAAGTTTATATATTTCTAGAGGAACAACAAGATAGGTTGATCCTAAAATTATTATGGTAAAGATATTGGAAAGAGGGGGATGGTCAACTAAGGATTTCAAGCTCATGTCCAATGAGGATTGAAGTTTGTTGAGGCAATGTGACCTAGAAAAGCATGACATGAGGATTAACAGTCATTGAAGTAATGTGACCTAGCAAAGGATGATAAGATTAGGAATTTTTAGGGTCATGCATGGATGTTTTTTCCATAACCTCTCATAGTGGGATCCTAACATAGTGAAAAAATGGAAAAGTGTGTTGGAATCGTGGTAGTGACCTTATGCTTGATACATTTTGAGAATATACCATTGTATTTGGGCATGTGGACCTAGAAGATGACCATACTAAAGATATGAAATGGGATAGGTTGAGTGATCCTACTCATTTGT
Organism: Picea engelmannii; assembly: GCA_009831015.1. NCBI lineage: Eukaryota > Viridiplantae > Streptophyta > Pinopsida > Pinales > Pinaceae > Picea > Picea engelmannii. The sequence continues at coordinate 178,659 of ML789366.1, read as the reverse complement.
CTAGGAACATGAGGTAGGGCCAATATGATCAAATATTCACATATTCATTGTAGATTGTATATTATAGCTTCCTTTCTCTAACATACCCTGGGAATGTAATGACGAGGACCTTCTTGAGAATATAAATAAGAGGAGGATAATAAGAGAGGAGGAGAATGACCAAAAACATACATGGTGATTATCTACTAGATGATCCTTCATGTGTCATAATCCTATCCAAGCTAACCTACAACATTGTTGGGTATTATATCCTAAACATGTGCATGGAGCTCAGTGGGTGATGAATGGAGGACATATTTTGTTGTATTAAGTTATATCACACATAAGGTATGGTTCTTGTTGACCTAGATGATTCTATATGGGTTGTAGGTGTTGGATTGATTACTGAGACATTTTCTCCTCCTATTAATTTGGTAGATGAGATTAGGGTGTCAAGAGGATTCATACCAAAAGAGGCCACTTGAATAGAGACTATGAGGTTGTTAGGTAGAGAAGAAAAGGAAAAGCCACATGTTTTTTGGTTTTGAGACATTTTCATATGGTTGACATGTCTCGTGATGTTTTGGAAAATTTGGACTTGAGATAATGTACATATCTAATATAATTTTATTAATACTACGCACTATTTTTACATATTATGATGGTCTTACAATGTTCAAGTCATTATGCCTGAAATGAAAAAAAATGGTGTGTCTTATCTGTATGATATGTTTAAATTGCAATTTCTCTTCCATAATTTGATATTTGAGATGAGATGAAACATATAAGGCAATTATGATGCCAATGTACATATGTGGAAAATACTAAAAGAAAAAATACAATAAATGACGCATGTTGGTATGTAAAACACATGAATTGGAAACATTTTTTTATTTATAATTTTCTCTCTTTCATTTTTAAAATGTAGTAGAGTTCTCATTTGTTCCCAATAACACAAAAAAATTCCAAAAATTATTGTTTGTGATGCATAACAACAATGACACTATTCATTCAGGGGAAATACATGTTGTAGATAATAAAGTGAACAAAATAACAAACACTTCGTTTTGAAGAAGGGAATTGAGCCAAGAGAATGAGAAGATGGTACAATATAAGGAGGATTGATAAGTGATGGTAAATAAGTGGGAGAGGCCCTCCTTAGAGAGGGGTAGAATTCCTACAATAAACATATGTGTATGAGGCATTAAGGGAATTATCCTTTCATAAAATATATGCAACTGAGTAAATTGATACCTGGAGGTTTCCAAACAAATAATGACATAAGATTGATAAGAAGGGACTCCTAAATTGGCCACTAGTATGTTCTAAGTTGGTTCATTGATTGAAAACTCAAAATATTAGGGTATGAATTCACTAAGAAAACTTGCCCCCTCATGGAATAATTAGAGTTTAGTCAATGAGGTTTTGGTTCTATGGTTAAGAGCGGGTGGTGATATTCCTCCCACCAAGGATCAAATCCCCAATATACATGTTTCTCTCTTTGCGGGTTAGTTCCCTTGTGAAAGTGGGCAATTTCATGTGGAAGTTGGTTTTGTTGACTAATATCCTAGGCACGTGTAGTGGAATACACACATTGAAACTATGTTCCTATCATGCCAAATATATGCATGTCATAGTTGGATGACAAATTTTGGTTTATATAGCTAGAGTGGTTTGGTTGGGGTTATTAAATATCTCCAAATTATAAATGGGATGAGAAATAATTGTTGGCAATATGCATACAACATTACTAAAGAATTTACAACAACAATTTAGAGACACATTGTTCAAATTGCACACTTCATATTTCAAAACACATATTTTATGTGGATACATGAATGAGTGATTGTTCACATTCCCATACTTAGACTAATTAAATGTTTAAGATAAAATAGTTATAACGTGTGACTTTATTAACATAAGTCTCTTATTAACCTAGAGTATAACTTAATTATATTTTACATATAATAATAATAAGATAATTATAATACACTCCCTTACTGGTCACATGGAAACCAAATGTTTGTCACAAAGTACAAATGTATTTGGACTAAACACATCAAAGACATGTGTAGCCTTCCTCTCAAATTTACTCTAAAAATTAGATTATGAAGCTCTCACCAAATGAAAAGTAATGTTGATTGAATAACATGTAAACAACATGGCTACTGTTGAGCAAGACACCTCACCGACCACTTGTTCAATCATTGATTCTATAGTCAAGTTGGATTCAATGTTGGTTGAAATTTTTAGCATACCTAATGGAAATGTAGATGTTTATTTCAACTTTGAAAAGATGCTTATTTCTACACCTAGGTACCAAAGTATCAAATTTCATAAACTAAGCATCTGAGGCTTTCCATAACATGTTAGTCTCATCCACACCCACAAATTTCTTTTCTTGTAGATAATATACAACTACAAATTGCACCTCCTCTAGTTGATCCATACCTTAAAATTACACTAAAGTTTTATTTTCATCTAATGATCTATAAAGTGTCATGGATATTCCATTGGAACAGTTTGTCACAACATATATTACAAAGTTTTTCAAACTCTTTGTTATGCAATGTTTTACGTAAGATTCATATTTAATATTACAAGCTTAGTGCCAAAAACAATAAAATAAGATGAGATTGGAAATAAAAGAATCTAAAACAAATACCACACCATCCACACAATAAATACAAGATGAACCCTAAAAATCCCAATATGGAAAAATGTACTTAGAAGGTAAGGACTATGCCTTACTCTTTTAATATAAAATGAAAATACAAAGAAAGGTGAACCCACTATGGAGTTTCCATTAACACTCTGGATTGTATTAATTAGAAGGTGAGGGGTATTCCTTCCTCTTTTAATATCATATATAAAATGAAAATACAAAGAAAGGTGAACCCATTGTGGAATTTTCATTAATACTCTGTCTTGTAAGACTACTATAGGGTCTTCTAATTCTTCTATAATTCTCAAATATTCCACTCCCTTTATATTATCAAATAGAAGCAATAATCAATATAATAAGAATGGAACCACTTCATTTCCTAGCAAACCAATATTTAACAAACTTTAATAGTTATATATGGTGTGGGTTAGGTTTTTGCATGGCACCTCAACTCCAAATTAGGGTTAGGGTTTTGGACCCTCCATAATATTCTTAAAAGTCCACAAGTTTGAGTAACGGGAGATAATGTGGATCCACTCAATACCGTGGTGGTAAACAAGGTAGATGAACTCATGGGAGGCATAAATTCCTCATAAGAATTCTAACTAAGGTGATCTTTGTGTCATTGGAAAGGTCTTGATGTGTAGTAGTGTTGAGAAGTTGTATACTATGTTCACAAATTTTTGACCAAAAAAAATAGAAATTCAATGCATCAAACAAGCTCTAAAATTTTTAGGACCCCAAATCACTAAGAGTAAACCTACCCCTAAAATGGGCCCTACAAGCCATTAGCTCCAAATTTTCTACCCAAAAAGTACCAAAATAGATGAAAAATTATATAGTGATCTATTTCAAAGTGTATCTCCCCATTTTGAAAGGATTTTGGTCCCCAAAATACTTTACTAAAGGAGGTGAATTTTTTTCATCTAGTCTTCTCCCTAGAGTACCATTTAGCCTTTCCTAGAAGTTGTCCTTTCATACCAACCCACGAGAGTTCATGTTTCTCCCCTCTATTTGTTTTGAACTTCTTCTACAAAACTATGTACGACTAACTCTAATCGAGATTTTGGTGCTAAGTCCTCTATGGTAGGTAAAAAATGCTCATCATTTTCTTGGTCTAACACAGAAAGGTTCATAGAGTTTCAAATTTTCCACAATCACTACTAAGTAAATGTGCATATATATAGGTACTTTGAGTCTCTAGGAATTATCACCTACCTTCTACACCAATTCAAAAGTACCATAACATAGAGCCTTGATCTTCTTAGCAAGGCCCTATAGTCATTTCTTGTCCAGATGCAACCGGATTGTCTCCCACCTTGAATATATTCTCAAATCTGTGTTGGTGATGTCAAGCTATGTGCTTTTCTTGTTACTTCTTCAATGTCCCATGTAATTGCAAATGGATATGTGTGATCTTATCAATGAAGTTTTTGTGTTCAATGCTTCTCCTTTGGTGTCTTATCTCACTCCTCACTAGTACATTGGGCCCATTTTTTGACAATTTACCGACACATGTTTATCGCCACAACGTCTCAAGTATGACGAAGGCTACAACCAGTTTTTTTGATGCATCGTCTCCCTTGCAATTATGATGATCACTCTTTCGTCACAATTGAGACAAACACATTCGGTGTACCATCGAACGACATTGGTCCCAAATCTAGGTTGTTATCATCGTTGGTATGTCATAAGAGCGACCAACCTATGATGGATGTGCCCCATAAATTCATATCAAATCCATCATGTTGTCATCACTAGTACATTGAAATATCGACGAATGTCCATCATAAGAGAAAAACATCATCGACGAATGTGCCCCATCAGTTTGTCACAACTCCATCTCATTTTTGTCTCCAATCCATTGTAAGAGTGACAAATCATTAACGAATGTGTGCCTTTGGTTTGTCAAAACTCCATAACGATTTCCTCTAGTCCGTTGGCATAATGACTAAGCTACAACAATCCATCAAAGAATGTTCCACAAAACATCATCAAGATCTCGTCGAATTATCGGCATGGTACCTACAAACGGGATGTATTTCTAACAATTATTGGGTGAGGAAGAAAATGTTACTCTAGTCGAACCATCAACAAACAGGTTCATTGATGGTCTGACGAAGGGTTTTTATTTATAATATATATATATATATATATATATATATATATATATATATATATATATATATATATATATATATATATATATTGTTTCTGTTATCACACTAAATTGCCTTGGGTCTTTTAGTTTGTTTTAATCCTTTTTAAGCCTTAGATTTTAATTTTTCAATTTTCATCCCTTTAAATTTATGTTTGTTAGGTCCCCTTAGATAAATAAAATTTTGAGTCATAGCTCATGTTTGATCCTCAAATTGATTTTTTGGACTTAAATCCTTGTTAGTTCATGACTTAAAGTTTTTTGACCTCTTCATGATGTGTCACTAGGATCGATCCCTTCCCTCCCATGACTAGACTGATGAGACACACCATTATCCTCACTCATGACCTCGTGAGCATGCCTTGCTGTCCTTGATTACCTATCCAGTAATTTTTCAAACTAGAGCGTTGCTCACTCATCAAGAGGTTTCGTAGAACTTTACCCATTCATCATGATTTCCACGATGAGTTATGATTACCACGACTGATGTCATGTTCCTTGTTTTCAGTGCTAGGATTCAGTTAAAGATACCTCCAAGAGCTTGCATTTACAAGCCCTGATAACGGTTTTTGATTTGAAAAAATCATGAATGTTGTGTTGCTCAAACTCATAGTTATGACCAGGCGACAACGGTGCAACCAAATTTGATGCTGAGGTAGATTCGAGGGTCAAAATGTTCGCAACTTCATCTTGGGATTTTGCTGAACATTCCAACATGTGTCTACTCCATAGACCTGTGAACTCCATTGCATGTATCTAAGTCCATTTACTGTTGTCTTCCATAGCCATTGAAATTGCAAGAACCTAAATATCCCATCCTCTGCATATGCATCACGCTACCAAGAGACCCTGCTTAACCTCTCTCTGCCTCCCTTGTTTCCTTTCATCTTGGATTTAAGCGTTCTTACTTAGTTGCAAAGGGCCAATTTCGGATTACCCTGTCAATTTCTACACTCTCAAATACCTGTACAAGTCTAAGGGTGTAATTCCCATAGTCAAGCTTGGCTTACTAGCAGCCGTGTACATTTGAAGCCTGATTTAAAGCCTTCCTGGTTATTACTGTCCCATAAGCCTTTAAGATCTCTCATTCTAATCCATGGAGACTCCCCAATCAAAGAAAACACACAAAGGGGGAAAGGTAACAGAACCTATGGACATGCATCTTTTTGATACAGAGCCTGTGGCAAGAGAGGTCTTTCAAAGAGTGGGATGCCTCTCTTTCTGCCAGAATATACAGAGAGGCCATCCAAAGGTAACAAGACAACTTTCATTACATTTTGATGGTAGGAGAACTAAGGTTGGGGATTTGGAATTTGAGGTTATTGAAGCCTCTATCTCAGCTGCAACAGGAATCCCCATTACAGGTGAAAAGTGGTTCAAACCCATGGCTTTGAGTTCAACCTATGCTAAATATCTCTTTAAACCTGAACATCAAGCCAATGATTTGTCTAAAAATATGCCAAGGAGTCAATTGATTGAACAATTTGACAAAATATTGAAGATCATCTAGAGATATTTTACATGTGAAGGGAGATTTAACACATTGTACCAGTACCATATAAGAATTTTGCTACATTTTACTGGTAAGGTTGAGATGAATATTCCCTATTACTTGTTAAGGATCATAGGTAAGATGTCAGATATGATTCAAGCCAAATATAAGGATCTGGATTCTATCCTTTTCCACTCTAGATTGATCAGAATGCTAGTCTCTGAGGAATTGGGTAAGAAAGAGATTTCATGGGAGCATTTTGTTGTTACTTATCATTTCAAGATGGATCCGACATCAACTCCTCAATCATAGAAGTCAAGTCCTTTATCACCCACCAGTGCTACTAAAGCAGGGACTAGTAGGAAGAGAAAGGGCAGAGCCCCTGTTCAAGTTTCAGAGGTAAGAAAGCAGGTCACAGGAGCTGAGGAGGAAGCTTGTCCTTCCCCACAAAGAGATTTTTCACCACCTCCTCCACTAGATTTAGAAGAGTTTCCTTCTTCTACCAAAGCTACATCATGTTGGGTATGTGTTATATTCTTTGCACGAGTATTAGTGTCTGCATCAGGCACGCAGGGGGGTTAGAGGGGGGGCTGCAGGGGGGTGGAGCCCCCCGCACGGGGGTTCGGGGGCAGTGCCCTTGAATTTTTTTTTTCGGGACAACATATTTCTGCCGGGACGACATATTTCCAGGACGACATATTTATGGGAAGACATATTACCGGGACGACATATTTTCGGGACCACATGATATTAGGTGGTTTTTCGGCTCATAGTTTTTTGCCGATGGTTTTCTATTTCCGATTAAGGAATTAGGGTTTTGGACTAATCCAGGTCATTGGGTTAGGGTTTTGGATGCCAGTGGCTCCTATATGTATATTGTATTGTAAACAATGTAACACAATGTATGAATATAATATATGTTGGTTTTGTCGGTTTGGGTTTCCACGTGAAAAATCTCTGTGTAATGTTTGTATTTTCCATTGTATCTTTTCTATTCTTTTCTGAATATCAGTTTGCAGTAGATATTGTACAAGGTTAGAATTTACATTTGGTATCAGAGCTTTATTGGCTTCAGGGGGACGCCTTTGT
>ML789366.1:105663-167294 GCA_009831015.1 Picea engelmannii | reverse complement strand
TTAGCGAAGAACCCTGCTTATCATTCAAAGACAAAGCACATTGATGTTCAATATCACTTTTTAAGAGACATGATTGAAGAAAAGAAAGTATCATTGATGAAGGTGGACACTTTGAAGAATGTTGCAGATTCATTAACAAAATCTGTGAGCACTGAGAAGTTCTCTTGGTGTAGAGGATCCATGGGCACTGCTGCCCTGGATTGTTGACTATGTAACCCTGTAACCCTCTGTGTGCAAAGAAAACAACAAGTGGGAGAATGTTGGGTATGTGTTATATTCTTTGCACGAGTAGTAGTGTCTGAGCGTCTGCGTTGGGCACGCAGGGGGGTTAGAGGGGGGGCTGCGCTAGGCCCCCCCTCGGGGGGTGGATCCCCCCGCGCGGGGGTTCAGGGGCAGCGCCCTCGAATTTTTCTTTTCGGGACGACATATTTCCGCCACGACACATGGTTTTTTGCCGATGGTTTTCTATTTTCGGTTAAGGAATTAGGGTTTTGGACTAATACAGGTCATTGGGTTAGGTTTTTGGATGCCGCTGGCTCCTATATGTATATTGTATTGTAAACAATGTAACACAATGTATGAATATAATATATGTTGGTTTTCCCGGTTTGGATTTCCAGGTGAAAAATCTCTGTGTAATGTTTGTATTTTCCATTGTATCTTTTCTGTTCTTTTTTGAATATCAGTTTGTAGTAGATATTGTACAAGTTTAGAATTTACACATCCAAGAAAGGGAAGAATCTACTCTTCCCCTCTTCCCCTCCAGCAGTCAAAATCAAGGGTAAAAGACCTTTCACAAGGTCATCAATTCCTAGGGAAGTTGAGGAACAGTTCCCACCTGGGATCCCTATGCAAAAGAAGAAGGGTAAAGGCATTGGAAATCCTATGGAAAGAAAAGAGGAAATCCTTGTGCAAAAGAAGAAATATAAAAGAAAATCCACTAAGAAGACTGATGAATTTGACAAGGAAAATCCTATGTAGATGGAAGAGGAGACTGAGAAAAAACCTATTGATACTATGCATGTCACAGCTCCACCTGACAGTCAGACATTCAAAATATTGATCAAGAAGCTTAGGGATGTTAGGAAGGAGGTAGCTCATATTAAAGCAGAAGATATGATTTGCAGGGCTCAGATGAAAGATCTCATGGATGAATACACACAAACCCTTGACCTGGCAAGGTTTGCAGCAAGGAAGGCCCAACCCCTTCATAGGCAACTCCAAAACCTTTATAGGAAGAATAGAGGTTTTCAATCCCAGAACAGGAAACTCAAGGTAGAGTTGCAGCATTTTCAAGATGAAGTAGCCCAAAGAATCTTGCAGGTATTGGTTGAAGCTTCCATTGAGAAAGACACATCAACAGTCAAGGAGAGAACAACCCCACTGAAAAATCCATTCATTTTTAAGAAGAATAAATCTATTGTGCCAAATGAATATCCTCCTTCTACTAGAAAGAGTGTGAGGTTAAGTGTCAAGGTAACAAAATAGTTGATGAAATATGAGCCCCATTTTTTAGGATGTTTCCTTTTTGAGAGGGTAAATTGCTTTTCAAATATTACCTCTGCCATCTATACAGGCTTCTAAGAGTTTAACTATCAGCGTTTTGGGATTTTGTGAAGTGCTAACTCTCTCAGTGGTAAATTGAACTACCTACAATTCTTCCAAGTCACCTAAATATAATGGTTTCGACAATATGTAAGGCCATTATTTTCTCTACACATGCTTAATATTGGAGGCGCTATGTTTTCTGATAGTTCTACCTAAACCTGTACATAGATGTAGCATAAGTGGCACTACCTACAGGTGCTACCTAATATCTGGTAGAGAAAAAACCTGCACCCAGGCGCAACACAGTGGCACTACGTAAAGGAGTTACCTAATATTTCATAGAGAACAAAGGTTGGCACACAGGTGCAACACAGTGGCACTACGTAAAGGCGCTACCTAATATTTCATAGAGAACAAAGGTTGGCACACATACACAACACAGTGGTGCTACCTAAATGCGCTACCTTTTCTACTTGCCCAGTTGTGAAATACGCTACTCAGACTGCTACCTAAAGAAGCTACCAACAGACATCAAGGATTCAGGAGGGCTAAGCTAACAACTTTTTGGATTGATGATGATGGAGAATATTGTAGAAACAACAGCTGGTATCATGAGGATAACCACATTCTCCTAAAAGACACATGGCAAAACAGGAGATGTGCAGCAAAAGAGAATCAAATCAATTTGAATCTTGGTTGGTTTAGTCACCAACATTTTCCCGCTTTATAGCATAGGTTGTTAAATAAGTTGTTAGATAAAATAAATGTTTAGAGATTTTCAAGGGAAGGAGGCCAGCTCATACCTCCAACTGTTGTCTCCCTTTTGTTATAAATAAATAAATCAATTGTTTTAGTAGGTTCGAATGGTTGAGCAAGGCTCGCTTAGACTGTAATATTTTGATGAAGTGATTGTGATCTGTCTATGTACTAGACTTAAGAAATTTTGACTAATAGAAATCAACTTCTCTTTCAACTTATTTTCTTCTGATGCTAAATGTTCATGCTTTGACTGATTCACATGAATGATTGTGGTGATGTTATGATGTATGTTTGATCATATTATTATCATGATGTTTATTTAACTTCCTTAGTTTTTGAGTTCAATAAGATCTTGCGTTAAGAAACTTTCTTCCTTAGGATTTTGTAGACCTGATGTTTACAACATCCCTTACATTCCTCTCATTCAAGTCTTCCCTCTATTCATAATTACTCCCAATTATTGATTGAATTTAGCCAAGACCTTGATTGCTGGTGCATGCTATCCCTGTTATCTGAGTTGGAACATTATCATTTTGAGTCCTTTTCCATTTGACCCTTTAAAACACTCTTACATTCACATATAACCTGATGGGTACTAGGCTTGCCTTCCATGCAATCTGAAGGTGATTCCTAGAACTAACATTCTTGGTGTCGTTGTCAGGGAATGATTTGAATACTTTTTCCTGGGATTGAACGAAACAGTATACTAGTACTAAAGGTGCATTAGAACTCAATATCTTGAATATTGCAACTTGTGCCTAGAGACTCCATTGTTTCAGCTCTGGCACCTAAAGGAAGACATACAAGATCAAATACATGGCTACCTTTGGTTCCATTTGAGTCTAACCCAAAGAAAATAATAAAGAAGGGAAAAGCTTCTCTAAAATGTTTTTTTGTTGCTTCTACAAGTTCTTCTGGTCAGTTGCCTGATTCTACTATTGATACTCCAGTTGTTTTGTCAAGTAAGCTTTATTTACCTTCTGCTGAAGTATCTAATAAGCTTGATTTTGAAGAGTTTCCTCTTGAATACTATTCCTTTGAAACTGAATTGAAAGAAGAAAACATTGACATTTTCTCTTCCCCTGACATTGAAAAGTGTTTTCTTCTTGATAGTTTTGAAGATTTCCCTACTTTAGGATTAGCTACACCTCTTTATGTTAAAAATTTTGCTGCCAAATAAGTGGGAACTTCATCGCCTTTTCAGAACTTACCATCTTCTTCCACGACTCATCCTTTTGGCTTGAAAATGAAAACCCCCTCTTCATACTTTTATTCCTTTCCTAATATGCACACAGTCAAGTCTCCTTCTCCTTCTTGTTCACCACAAATCCAAAATCAAATGGTAGTTGTTAACCCCCCTACAAATAGGATGGATGCCATAGTGGCTGTAAGATATGCTCCTCTATTCTTACCTCAACCAATGAATGCCCCCCCTCCTGGATATTATTTCAAATACATGACCAAGTTTACTGGAGAAGAAGATATAACAACTAAGGAACATCTTGTGGCTTTCTACAACTATGCAGATAACCAAAATATTGAAAATGAGGATGTGTGGATGAGGGTTTTTGTCCAAAGCATTTTTGGTGTGGCTAGGAAGTGGTTTAGGGGTCTGGCCCCTGGATCCATTACTGGTATTAAAGCATTGGATGAACCCTTCTTGAGGCACTGGGGAGACAAAAAGGATTTTTTGTACTACATCACCGAATTCAGATCCCTAAAAAGGAAAGAAGGAGAGTCTATCTATGACTTTTCTAAAATATTTAATAAAATGTACAACGAAATCCCTGATGAGAAAAAATCCCACTGAAACTTCTGCAAAAATCACTTATGCCAGTGCATTTGACCATGATGTCTTCCTCCTCTTGAGAGAAATAATATCACCTTCCTTAGTTCATATGCAAGATGTTGCCTTGGAGGTAGAATCCAATATAGTGGCATCAGATAAGATCAGGGGGGAAATATGATAGGGATAGGAGGAAAAACAGAGTTGAAGCTTCAACTTATGATTATTCTGTTGTCCATTCTCAAGTAGATGAGCTGACCAAATTAGTAAAATCTCTTTCGACTGAGATTGAGAAATTGAAATCAGAAGGGAAACAAACATATAGAAATGTTCAAAACAATGATAACATAGATAACTTTAGGAGACCAAATAATGCTCCCCAAATCCTTCCCAGAGATCCCGAAATAGAGAAAGAGATGATTAGAGGGTACAATATCCTTTCAAAAAAAATTTGGATGTTGATGAAGAAGAAGTGGAGGTAGAGGTTGATCCTCAAATTCACTGCTTAGATGACACATCCCCATCCCCACACTTGACTCAATCCTCTTATGAGAAATCCTTGATGGATATTCAAATTAATGAGTTAAGTAAGGGAGAGAAAGAAAAAGAAAATACTAATAGATATAATATGAGATCTAAAAGGAATGAAGAAAAACTTGATGCCCCTAATCAACCTGCCCAAAAATAAGATTCTGCCAAGGCTGTGCCAATGAATAGCAAGGAAAAAGACTCTCAAAGTCCACAAGTTCTGATCAGAAATCCTTTTTATGAAACCAAAGAAATCTTGAAGCCTTCTTCTTCCTTCAGTTATGAGAATGAAATCTAGAAAATAAAGATCCATGTACCTTTTCTGGAATTGATAAAAAAATGAAGAATTTAAAAAATATCTATCCAAAATGCTACAGCCTGAATCATCTCCAAATGCGACTGATTCAATAAATCTGCAAGATGAAAAACCAGCAGTGATTTTAGGTCCTTTGATAGAATACAAAGACGATTCCTCCCCACCTTTCTATACCTCACTGAATATACATGATAAGGTGTTGCACAATTGTCTCATGGATTCAGGGGCATCCCACAATCTTATGCCAAAATATGTTATGGATGAACTTGGGTTAGAAATCACAAAGACTTACCATGACTTATATTCTTTTGACTCCAAAAAAGTGAAGTGTCTTGGAGTCATTAAGGATATGGTGGTGAATTTATATCAGTTTCCCATGAAAAGTATACTTATGGATATCGTAGTTGTTGATGTTCCCCCCAAGTTTAGCATGCTCTTGTCAAGATCTTGGATAAAAAGACTTGGGGGAACCTTGCAGATGGATCTCTCTTATGCTACTATTCGCGTTTTTGGGGCAGAGCATAGAAGACTTTACAGGGAAGCTCAATTGGCTTACATCATTAGTGATGAAGCAAACCCCACAAATCACCTTGTTTTTTATTTTGATACAGATATGGGATCTAGCATTTTGCAGCTCACTGACAGTCCTAAAGCCCCTTTAGAAATCATAAAACAATCCATTACCTTTTCTTAGGAGCCTCTTATAACCACTTCTATTTGGAAGATGTTCTTTGATGGAGCCTCTTCTAAGGAGGGTGTTGGTGCTGGGGTGGTCTTTGTTTCACCAACTCAAGAAACTATATCTTTGTCATATAAACTAGAATTTGAGACTACTAATAATGTGGCAGAGTATGAATCTCTTGTCTTGGGGTTGAGGGAAGCTAAAGATATGGGGTTAGAAGAGCTATCAGTATTTGGGGATGTTGAATTGATAGTCCATTAGATTATAAATGTTTATCAAACAAAGCACCCTAGGCTTAGATCTTACAGAAATGAAGTGTGGGATTTGGTGGACAGTTTTTTCTCTTCTTTTAACATATCATTCATTCCTAGAGAAGAGAATACCATGGCTAATTCTCTGGTTGTATCATCAAGCAACTTCATAATTCCTATACCACCCAAGATCAAGTATGATGTAGAAGTCAAGTACATGCCTTCTATACCAGATAATGTTAAATATTGGAAGGTGTTCAAAGATGATTTAGAACTTAAAAATTTCCTTGAGAATATTGATGATTTTTCTGCATTACACATTGATCAAGATCATGATTCAGAAATTACTCCTCATGTTGATGTTTTGCTCAATAAAATTGCTAATCATCCTATTGCTCGGCTACCTAGAAATCATATTCCAAAAGGACTAGTTCCTTTGGAAAGATTATTTGACGGGAATGATGTGGCAGTGAAAGGGAAGGTATCTATTGATGATGTTGATATAAATGAGTTCAATTTGGGCACTGAAAAGAATCTGAAATACGTCAAATTGTCAAGCAGCCTATTAGAAGAGCAAAGGGAAGAATATACTAAGTTGTTGAAGGAATTTGCTGATGTGTTCTCTTGGACTTATGAAGATCTCAAAACTTATGACACAAGAATTATAGAGCACATAATTCCATTAAAAGAAGACACCAAACCCTTCAGGAAAACATTGAGGCAAATCAATCCTATGTCGCTACCTGTCATGGAGAAAGAGGTTAAAAATATTTTAGATGAAAAAATTATCATTCCTTTTAGGTATTCCGAATGGGTGACCAATTTGGTCCCAGTAAGAAAAAAGAATGGAGAAATCAGTCTTTGCATTGATTTCTGAAATCTGAGCAGAAGCTCAAAAAAGGATAATCACCCTTTACCCAAGATGGAGCACATATTATAGAAGGTGACAGGAGAAACCAAGATGTCTATGGTTGATGTATTTTATGGATACAATCAGGTCTCTATTTTACCAAAAGATAGGGAGAAGACGACCTTTACCACTCCCTGGGGTACATTTATGTACGCCAAGATGCCCTTTGGTTTGATGAACGCAGGGGAAAATTTTCAATGAGCTATGGACATATAATTTATTTGGGAGAAGGATAAGTTGTTGTTATCTATATAGATGACATAACAATGTACTCTCGGTCTAATAAAGAACACTGTGATCACTTAAGAAAATTTTTCTTGAAAGGCATAAAATTTGGCCTCTCCTTGAATCCGAAAAAATCATTGTTTGCCATGAAGGAAGGAAAATTATTGGGGCATATCGTGTCATCTGAAGGGGTAAGGATTGATTCCAATAGGGTTGAATCTATACAAACATTGTCACTTCCTAGATCCAAAAAAGAGGTTCAATATTTTCTAGGAAAAAACAATTTTTTGAGAAGATTTGTGTCAAATTTTGTTGAGTTGGTTAAGTATATCACAGCCATGCTGAGGAAGGATAGTGAAATCAAATGGAATGTTGAGTCTCGTGATTCTTTTGATAAAATAAATAAATCCTTGACTGAATCTCTGGTTCTTGTCAGCCCAGACTACTCCAAGGACTTTCTTATTTTTTCTTTTACCTCTTTTGATACAGTAGCAACAGTCCTATTGCATAAGAAGGTTGAAGGCTTAGAGCATCCCATTGTCTTTTTCAATAGAGCATTGAGAGATGATGAATTAAAATATGACATCATGAATAAGCAAGCATATGCATTGGTTAAATCTCTTAAGTCCTTTAGATTTTATGTCCTACATTCGAGAGTTATTGCCTAGGTCCCGTCAGCTATTGTAAAAGAAATTATTATTCATCCTGATATAGACAGAAAAAGGAGCAAGTGGATTGCTAAATTACTTGAATTTGATTTGGAGATTAAGCCTAACAAATTGGTTAAATGTCGGGGTTTATCCAAGCTCCTGGCTGAATCAAATTGCTCAACATTGGGGTTAAATTTCATCCACTCATGTTAATAAAATCAGTAGGCTGAGATAACTGATAAAGGTCCTCAAATCATCTTTGCATTGGAAAATTGTAGTTGGTACAAGAACATTATATTTTTTCTGCAAAATTTACAACCTCCAAGTGGTATGGAAAAGAACAAGGTTAGAGCCTTAAAAATCAAATCAATAAACTATGGCCTTGTTGATCAGATTTTGTATTGGAAGGATCCATTAAAATTTCTTTTGAGATGCCTAGATCCCCAAGAATCCCAAAATATTATCTCTGATTTTCATGACAGTTTATGTGGGGGCATCATTATTGGAGAACCACAACATACAAGATCCTCAGGGCTAGGTACTTCTGGCCTAGTTTGTTCACTAATGTTTGTGCTAAGATCAGAGCCTTTTCTAAGTGTCAAAAGTTCTCCAGAAAGCAACAACTTAAGTCTTTTCCATTAAAGCTTGTGGAAGCTTCAGGACCTTTCCAACAATGGGGCCTGGATTTTATCGGGGAAATTTATCCCGCTTCTAGTGGTCAACATAGATGGATCTTGACTGCTATAGATAACTTTAATAAATGGATTGAAGCTATTCCTACAAGGAATTCTTCCCACAAAGTGATCATTGGTTTCCTTGAAGACATTATGGAAAGGTTTGGGTGTCCTGACAGAATCGTCACTGATAATGCTGCATCTTTCAAGGCTGAACCATTGATTCAGTTCTGTGAATAGTTTGGGATCACTTTGATTCATTCTACCCCTTACTATCCTCAGGGAAACTGGCTTGCAGAATCCTCAAACAAAATCATTATAAATATCAATAAAAAGATGTTAGAGGATAACGAAAAGGCATGGGACTCAAAACTCAAATTTTCTCTATGGGCTGACAGAGTGACTGTAAAAGGGTCCATGGGAATTTCTCCTTTCCAGCTGGTGTATGGAGTTGAAGCAATTTTTCCTTCTCATCTTGCCTTACCTATGGAAAAATTCTTCCAAGATTACCAAGGGGAGCCTGATCATATGATCAGAAGGATTCAACAGCTGGTTGAAGTGTCACAGACTCAGGAGCATCTTGTAGACAAAGCATATGAACATCAACTAAAGATCAAGCAGGCTTTCGAAAAAAAAGTGAACAAAGAGGATTTTAAATTGGGTGATCTAGTGCTCAAGTGGGATGTATCAAGGCAAGATAAAGGCAAGCACAGTAAATTTTAATATTTATGGATTGGTCCTTTCAAAATCTCTGAGGTATTCTCTAATAACACTTTCAAGTTGCAGAATATGGAGAATGAAGAGGTTTTTGGTGTCCCTATCAAAGGGCATTTCCTGAAAAAGTACTTTTCTTGAGCCTTGAGTGGCTCTTCATCTCATTGTAAATATCATTTTCTTTTTATATTTGTTTCAATAACTAACCCCATAACCCTAGGATAAGGCACTAAAACTACTCATTCTTGGCAACCTGTAGGGGGCATGCCATACCCTGTGGATCCATGTTTATCACACTAAATTACCTTGGGTCTTTTAGTTTGTTTTAATCCTTTTTAAGCCTTAGATTTTAATTTTTTAATTTTCATCCCTTTAAAGTTATGCTGGTTAGGTCCCCTTAGATAAATAAACTTTTGAGTCATAGCTCATGTTTGATCCTCAAATTGATTTTTTGGACTTAAACTCTTGTTAGTTCATGACTTAAAGTTTTTTGACCCCTTCATGATGTGTCATTAGGATTGATCCCTTCCCTCCCATGACTAGACTGAGAGACACACCATTATCCTCACTCATGACCTCGTGAGCATGCCTTGTTGTCCTTTCTTACCTGTCCAATAATTTTCCAAACTGGAGCGCTACTCACTCATCAGGCGGTTCTATAGCGCTTTACCCATTCATCGTGATTTCCACCATGAGTTATGATTACCACGACTGATGTCATGTTCCTTGTTTTCAGTGCCAGGATTCGATTAAAGATACCTCCAAGATCTTGCATTTACGAGCCCTGATAACGGTTTTTGATTTGAAAAATTCATGCATGTTGCACTGCTCGAGCTCACAGTTCTGATCATGCGACAATGGTGTGACCAAATTTGATGTTGAGGTAGATTCGAGGGCTGAAATGTTCGCAAATTCATCTTGATATTTCGCTGAACATTCCAACATGTGTTTACTCCACAGACCTGTGAACTCCATTGTCTGTATCTAAGTCTGTTTATTGTTGTCTGCCATAGCCATTGAAATTGCAAGCACCTAAATAGCCTATCCTATGCATATGCATCACGCTACCTAGAGGTGTTGCTTAACCCCTCTCTGCCTCCCCTGCTTCCTTTCATCTTGGAGTTAAGCATTCTTACTCAGTTGCAAAGGGCCAATTTCGGATTACCCCCTCAATGTCTACACTCTCAAATACTTGTACAAGTCTAAGGGTGTAATTCCCACAGTCAAGCTTGGCTTACTAGCACTGGTCTACTTTAAAATGTCATCCTTGTACATTTGAAGCCCGATTTAAAGCCTTCCTGGTTATTATTGTCCCATAAGCCTTTAAAATATCTCATTCTAAGCCATGGAGACTCCTCAATTGGAGAAAACACACAAAGGGGGCAAGGTAGTTATGACAGAACCTGTGAACATGCATCTTTTTGATACAGAGCCTGTGGCAAGAGAGGTCTTTCAAAGAGTGGGATGCCTCTCTTTCTACCAGAATATACAAAGAGGCCATCCAGAGGTAACAAGACAATTTTCATTACATTTTGATGGCAGGATAACTAAGGTTGGGGATTTGGAATTTGAGGTTACTGAAGCCTCTATCTCATCTGCAACAGGAATCCCCATTACAGGTGAAAAGTGGTTCAAACCCATGGATTTGAGTTCAACCAATGTTAAATATATCTTTAAACCTGAACATCAAGCCAATGATTTGTCTAAAATTATGCCAAGGAGTCAATTGATTGAACAGTTTGACAGAATATTGAAGATTACCCAGAGATATTTTACACGTGAAGGGAGATTTAACACATTGTATCGGTACCATATAAGACTTTTGCTACATTTTACTGGTAAGGTCGATATGAATATTCCCTATTACTTTTTAAGGAGCATAGGTAAGATGTCAAACAGGATTCAAGCCAAATCTAAGTATGTGGATTCTAGTCCTTTCCACTCTAGATTGATCAGAATGCTAGTCTCTGAGGAATTGGGTAAGAAAGATATTTTGTGGGATAATTTTGTTGTTACTTCTCATTTCAAGATGGATCTAGCATCAAATCCTCAATCATAGAAGGAAAGTCCTTTATCACCCACCAGTGCTACTAAAGCAGGGACCAATAGGAAGAGAAAGGGCATAGCCCCTGTTCAAGCTTCAGAGGTCAGCAAGCAGGTCAAAACAGCTGAGGAGGAAGCTTGTCCTTCCCCATAAAGATATTTTTCACCACCTCCTCCACCAAGGTTAGAAGAGGTTCCTTCTTCTACCAAAGCTACATCCAAGAAATGGAAGAAGCTACTCTTCCCCTCTTCCCCTCCAGCAATCAAAATCAAGGGTAAAAGACCTTTCACAAGTTCATCAATTCCTAGGCAAGTTGTTGAGGAACAGTTCCCACCTGGGGTCCCTGTGTAAAAGAAGAAGGGTAAAGGCGTTGGGAAGCCTATGGAAAGAAAAGAGGAAATCCTTGTGCAAAATAAGAAATATAAAAGAAAAGCCACCAAGAAGCCTAATGAAGTTGACGAGGCAATTCCTATGCAGATGGAAGAGGAGACCGAGAAAAAACCTATTGAGACTGTGCATGTCACTGCTCCACCTAACAGTCGAGCATTCAAAATATCGATCAGGAAGCTTAGGGATGCTAGGAAGGAGGTATCTCATCTTAAAGAAAAATATATGATTCACGGGGCTCATATGAAAGAGCTCATGGATGGATACACACACACCCATGACCTAGAAAGGTTTGTAGCAAGGAAGGCCTAGCCCCTTTGTAGGCAACTCCAAAACCTTTATAGGAAGAATAGAGGTTTTCAATCCCATAATAGGAAACTCAAGGTAGAGTTGCAACATTTTCAATATGAAGTAGCCCAAAGAAAATTGCAGGTATTGGTTGAAGCGGCCATTGAAAAAGAGACATCAACAGTCAAGGAGAGCACAACCCCACTGAAAAAGACAGTCATTGTTAAGAAGAAGAAGCCTTGTTAAGCCCTAAATAGTGTCTCATTAACCCTTAATTAGGGCACATTATATTAGTAATTTTATTTTATTTATGTCATCTTTATTCCATTAGTTGTAATTATACCTCCTAGTCTCCTATATATACCAAGGAGACATTTTCATTTTGAATCATCTTGTAATTGTACATTTATGTGGGAATAAGGAGGTTTCCCCCTCAAAGAGGCTTATTATCTGAATTTATCTATTTTTCAAGGCGTTGAGTACTGATTCTGAGGTTTTTCTATGCTATATTGATATTTGGTTCTTAACATATGGTATCAGAGCTCAAGGTCTTGGGGTTTCGCTGCTACATCTGAGACACCTTGGAATTTTTGGTATAACATTTTTTCAACAATGATTTAGAAGGAAAATATTGGAGGATATTTATCAGATGGATCAAGGTAAGTTGGGTTAAAATTACACCTCCTGAGGCCTTATACTTTTGGAGATACAGCCTATGCAAGATAGGGTTATGGAATCATCATGAACTGAGTCATTGTGGAATTTTCTCTATAAAACATTTTCTATAATGTTTCTGACCCTAAAATCTAGTGACTATTCACAAACATTAGTAAGGTATCTTTGGTAAAATGTTCATCTTCTGAGTTATCTTACATTTGTAGATAGACCTTGTGGAAGATAGGGTATCTGACTAGTCCTATTGACTAGTCTCAAGAAGGTGTTCCAGGTAAAACAATCATAACTTCTTCCTAGAGTATCCAAATTGAGTGACACTAGTTTCATTGGATAGTGGACAACATTTAATATTTCTGGTACAATTTTCAAAATTTTATATCAATTTTTTTGTGTGGGGCATGCTATACAAGTGAGATCTCCTGGAAAGGCCAAAAATCAGCAAGTTGTGGGGAGGTTACCATAAATTCCACTTGGCACATCCAATTTTGATCAGACCTGTGGCATTACAGAGAAGAAATATCAGAGAACTACAGAAAAGAAAGTTTCATACCTATAAGTGATGAAAATTGGGAGATACAATAGAAGAAAGATTGTTTAGTAGAACCACCTCAAAATCAAGGTTCAAAAGTGACACTTGGCCAACATGCCACCCAAAAAGGGAACTTCTACACCAAATAAGCCTCTAGATAATCCTACTTGGACTCTTAATGAAAGTTAAGAAATGCGTCGTAGGGACATAAATGATTTACAAAAGAAGATAGTAACAAAAGATGAACTATAAGAGATGGAAGCTAAGTTGGAGGCAAAGATGGATGGTTTAAAAGAGGAGATCATGGAAGTATTGAAAAATTTCATAACAGAGAGGACACCTGAAAGTGAAAATGCATCCCATGATATTCATTATGAGGACACAAGGAAGGTGAATCAAGAATGGAGAAACTCTAACCTTGGGTTGAAGACCAACCACATTCCTAAGATCGATATGAGGAAGTTTGATGGCAAGGACCCTATCACATGGATACTTCAGATGGAGCAATTCTTTGATCTACATAATGTGCCACATACACAAAAGGTACAAATTACTTCTTTATATTTAGAACCCAATCAATTTGTATGGTATAGATGGCTTTGTTCTCGAAAATCACTTGTCACTTGGACAATTTTCACGGAAGAAATGATAGCACACTATGAGGATACAAGGAGCAATACCTTCTTTAGCCAATTGATAAATCGCAAGCAAAAGGGTTCAATTACAGAGCACATTGAGAAATTCCAAAGATTGAATATAAAGGTAACATATATTCCAGATGAGCACTTGATTGATGTATTCATAGGAACTTTACGAGATAACATTCAACATTAGGTTCACCTTTGGGAACCCAAATCATTGGAGAATGTATTTAGGGTGGCAAGAAATGTTGAATGTAAAAATATGGCTATGGCTACTAAAAGGACCAATCCTAACATCTATAGAAAGAATAATGCTCCTTCCTCTAAAACACCTCAACCTACAAGGTTGACACCTCAACAATTGGAGGAAAGAAAATAAAAAGGTTTATGCTTTAATTGTGACAGCAAGTACAATAAGGGACATAAGTGTGGTGAGAAGAAATTATTGTACATAGATTGTGAAGAGGAAGAAGAACAAGAACATGAACAAGAACCATCTCAAGATGAAAATGTAGAATCAAATTCATCTAAAGAGTTGACTCCCATGATATCATGTAATGCATTGGTTGGAATTATCACTCCTCAAACCCTCAAGATCGAAGGATATATCAAAAAGAAAAAGGTAATATTCCTAATTGATTCTGGAAGTACTCATAATTTCATTCACTATAAATTATCCAAAGATCTCAATTGCTTTGTATATCTAGCACCAGACTTTCAAGTAATGATTGCAGATGGAGGAACTATCAATTACTCAGGAAAATGCAATAAGATCAATCTCACTATGGGGGGATATGTAATGAATAGTCCAATGATTTATATACCCATGGGGGGTGTTGATGTTGTACTAAGAATCCAATGGTTACAATCATTAGGAACAATGGCTTTTAATTTTCAAGAATTTTTCATGAAATTTTCATTGGAAGGAAAATAAATTGAGTTAAGAGGTATCATAGGGAAACCTGGTAAGGTGATAAGCTCTAATGGCATGACAAAATTATTAAAAAAGGGGCATAAAGGTGTTATTGCACAACTATGCTCACTAGATGTTCAAACATCTAAGCCATATATTCCTGTATATCTCCAAGGGATCATTCATAAGAATTTCAAAGTATTTGACGATATTCCCAAAGGTCTTCCACCCACTCAAAATCATGATCATGATATTCACCTAATTCTGGGGAGTGTTCCTCCTAACATCAGGCCATACAGATACCCTTATGCCCAGAATAGTGAAATTGAGCGCATGGTTGAAGAAATGTTAGAGGCTGGAATTATTAGACCTAGCCAAAGTTCTTACTCTGCACCGGTGGTAATGGTATTCAAGAAAGATGGATCATGGTGTATGTGTCCAGATTATAGAGAGCTCAATAAGATCACTATTAAAGATAAGTTTCCCATTCCCTTCATTGATGAATTGTTAGATCAACTACATGGAGAAATCTATTTCACAAATTTGGATCTTCGTTCAAGGTATCATCATATTAGAATGAAGGAAGAAGATATCCCAAAAACAACATTCCGAACTCATGAAGGCCATTATGAATTCTTGGTCATGTCGTTTGCACTTACAAATGCACCTTCCACATTCCAAGGGTTGATGAATTCCATTTTCAATCCCTTCCTTCGAAAATTTGTGTTAGTATTTTTTGATGATATACTAATCTATAGAAATCTTGGGAGGATCATGTGCAACATGTTGACAAGGTGCTACAACTACTAAAGGAGCAACAACTATATGCCAAACCATCCAAATGTTTCTTTGGAGTGAAGTAGGTAGAGTATTTGGGTCATATTGTATCCCATGAAGGTGTCAAGGTAGACCCTAACAAGATTAAGGCCATGATGGACTGGCCGATTCCCAAAACATTGAAGAATCTTAGAGGATTTTTGGGTTTGACAGGTTACTACCGCACATTTGTTCGACACTATGGAAGAATAGAATCACCTTTAATGACACTAACTAATAAGGATGCATTTTCATGGAATCCAGAGGCAACTAAAGCTTTTGAACAACTTAAAGAGGTGACATGCAAATCTCTTGTCTTGACCACTCCAGACTTCACAAAAACCTTTATTGTGGAATGTGATGCCTCGGGAAATGGAATTGGTGTTGTCCTAATGCAAGAAGGAAGGCCCCTGGCTTTTAAAAGTTGACCACTCAAGGGAAAGGACTTACACAAACCCATTTATGAGAAGGAAATGATGGCAATACTACATGCATTGAAGAAATGTCATCCTTACCTAATAGGTAGGCACTTCAAGATCAAAACAAATCATGATAGTCTTAAATACTTCTTGGAACAAATATTATCTTTAGAAGAACAACAAAAATGGGTAACCAAGATATTGGGTTATGATTTTGAAATCATCTATAAAAAAGGGAAGCAAAATGTTGTGTCATATGCACTCTCAAGGAAGGATGAAGATTTTGAGGCCTTTCTTTGTGCTATCTCAATCATACAACCCGATTGGATAATAGAAGCAAGGGATGAAAGGAAGAATGATGAAAAATTGTGGACTCTCATTCAAAGATTACAGTAGGATTCCAATACATCAAATACATTTACATGGAAAAATGATTCACTATGGTACAAACATCTCTTATATTTATGTAAGAAATCATAACTCAAACAAAAGGTACTATTGGAATTGCACACCTCTCCAATAGGAGGGCACTCGGGATTTTTAAAAACCTACCATAGGGTCAAGAAGGAATTTTTTGGGGATGGCCTTAAAAATGATGTTCAAAGGTTTGTGGCTGAATGTTTGGTTTGCCAACAAAATAAGGTGGAAACAATTAAGACCCCAGGTATTTTACAACCATTAGCCATCCCAAGTCAGTGTTAGGAGGAGTTTTCCATGGATTTCATCACAGGGTCACCGAAGTCTGAAGGAAAGAGTGTCATCATGGTGATTGTTGATAGACTGACCAAGTACGCATAATTTTGTGCACTCTCTCATCCCTTCAAAGATAGTACGGTTTCCACTGCATTCATGGAGACAATTCAAAAGCTACATGGAAGCCTAAAGATTATTGTAAGTGATAGAGATCCCATCTTCACTTGACATTTTTGGACAGAATTATTTTCTTGTTTGGGTACTCAATTGGCTCATAGCTCATCCTATCATCCTCAATCTGATGGACAAACTGAGATAGTGAACAATTGTCTGGAAGTCTACCTTCGTTGCTTCGTCTCTGATAAACAAACACAATGATTCAAATGGTTACCCTTGGCAAAATGGTGGTATAACACTTCCTTTCATAATGCAACAAAAATGACACCATTTATGGCACTCTATGGATACCACCCTCCTTCCATCACTTCTTCTATAAACTAAAAATCTAAGGTTCAAGTAGTGGAAGATCACATCGAGCATCAACACCAAGTTCTCCAAATATTAAAGGACAACCTAACCATGGCACAAAATTGTATGAAACAACAAGTAGATCAACATCATAGTGAAAGAAGTTTTGAAGTAGGGGATTGTGTGTTTTTAAGACTACAACCATACAAACAGATGTTCCTCAAGCAAGCCAAGAAGGATAATAAATTATCATCAAAGTACTATGGCCCTTATAAGGTGTTGAAAAATATTGGTACTATGGAAGACAAATTGGAGTTACCTGCGTCTTCACGAGTGCACCCACTTTTCCATGTTTCATTCTTAAAGAAGGTTATAGGTGACAAGATCCAAGTTCAAACTATATTGCCAGAACTTGACGAGGAAGGAAAAATCATATTGGAGCCTGAAGCCATCACTGACACAAGAATTCACCAGCTAAGGAATAGATCCCTTTCAGAGTATCTCATTAAATGGAGGAAACTACCGGCTGAAGATTCCACTTAGGAACATGAGTCTTTTATACAGAAGCATCCAGAGTTACTCAAGCATTGCGGACAACACTTGTATCAAGGGGAGGGGCATGTTAAGCCCTAAATAGTGGCTCATTAACCCTTATTGGTGCATATTATATTAGTAATGTTATTTTATTTATGTCAGCTTTATTCCATTAGTTGTAAATATACCTCATAGTCTCCTATATACCAAGGAGACATTTTCATTTTGAATCATCTTGTAATTGTACATTTATGTGGGAATAAGGTGGTTGCCCCCTCGAACAAGCTTATTATCTGAATTTCTCTATTTTTCAAGGCGTTGAGTACTTATTCTAAGGTTTTTCTATGCTATATTAATATTTGGTTCTTAACAAGCCTACTGTGCCAAATGAAGATCCTCCCTCTACCAGAAAGAGTGTGAGGTTAAGTGTCAAGGTAACAAAATGGTTGATGAAAGGTGAGCCCCATTTTTGAGGATGTTTCATTTTTGAGAGGGTAAACTGCTTTTCAAATATTACCTCTACCATCTATACAGGATTTTAAGCGTTTAACTATCAGAGTTTTGGGCTTTTGTGAAGTGCTAACTTCCTCAGTGGTAAAGTGCACTACCTACAGTTCTGCCAAGTCACCTAAATATAATGGTTTCGACATTATGTAAGGCCATTGTTTTCTCTACACATGCTCAATATTGGAGGTGTTGCATTTTCTGAAAATGTTACCTAAACCTGTACATAGACACATCATAAGTGGCGCTACCTAATATCTGGCAGAGAATAAACCTGCACACAGGGACAACACAGTGGTGCTACGTAAAGGCGCTACCTAATATTTCACATAGAACAAAGGTTGGCACACAGGTGCAACACAGTGGCGCTACGTAAAGGCACTACCTAATATTTCATATAGAATAAAGGTTGGCACACATACGCAGCATAGTGGCACTACCTAAATGCACTACCTTTTCTTCTTGCCCAGTTTTTAAATACGCTACTCAGACTGCTACCTAAAGAAGCTACCAATAGACATCACGTATTCAGGAGGGATAAGCTAACAACTTTTTAGATAGATGATGATGGATAAGATTGTAGAAACATCAGTTGGCATCATGAGGATAACCACATGCTCCTAAAAGACACATGGAAAAATAGGAGATGTGCAACAAAAGAGAATCAAATCAGTTTGAAGCTTGGTTGGTTTAGTCACCAACATTTTCCTGCTTTATAGCATAGGTTGTTAAATAAGTTGTTATATCAAATAAATGTTTAGAGATTTTCAAGGGAAGGAGGCTAGCTCATACCTCCATTTTGTTATAAATAGATAAATCAATTGTTTTAGTAGGTTAGGATGGTTGAGAAAGGCTCCCTTATACTATAATATTTTGATGAAGTGACTGTGATTTGGCTATGTACTAGACTTAAGACATTTTGACTAATAGAAATCAACTTCTCTTTCAACTTATTTTCTTTTGATGCTAAATGTTCATGTTTTGAATGATTGTGGTGATGTTATGATGGATGTTTGATCATATTATTATCATCATGTTTATTTAGCTTCCTTAGTTTCTGAGTTCAAGAAGATATTGTGTTAAGAAACTTTCTTCCTTAGGATTTTGTAGACCTGATGTTTACAACAACCCTTACATTCCTCTCATTCAATTCTTCCCTCTATTCATAATTACTCCCAATTATTGATTGAAGTTAGCCAAGACCTTGATTGTTGGTGCATTCTAGCACTGTTATCTGAGTTGGAATATTATCATTTTGAGTCCTATTCCATTTGGTCCTTTAAAACACTCTTACATTCACATATAACCTCATGGGTACTGGGCTTGCCTTCCATGCAATCTAAAGGTGATTCCTAGTGCTAAAAGTTTCTTCCAATATATTGTTCCCGTAAGTCTTAACAAAAAGTATGATATATTTTGATCTTAAAAATAAAATAAATATTGCTAAAAATTATAAAAGTGATATGAAAATCATTACTTGGCACAAGGGTGGGTGCTAGGGAGTGAAAACATGCACATCCTCAACCCCCCACTACCCACCCACCAAGTCTGTGAGGATATACAAAAAAACACACATGTGAACATCCCCACCCTCTTAGGACGAGGATATACAAAAGCACACATGGACATCCTTAGTACCCCGCCCTCCCATGTTATGGATATACAAAATCATACACATACACATCCCATTTCCCGCCACCATAACATTCTATGCTCTATAGTAAATGTATCATTTTAATTAACTCAAGAGTAAAGTTATTTTAATCATGAGTCATTTTTTCTTTAAGAGTAGAAAACTTAGCAAAATTTTCTAGCACTCTCAACTATTAAAAAGTGCCCCCTTGCATTTAAATAAAATAAAGTAACTATGCTTAAAACTCATTTTAAAAAGGTATATAAAATGTTCTTGGAAAACTTGTTATATTTTTCGTTTTCTATTTTTGCAAGAAGGAAAAAGGAAAATTGGTTCTCCTTTGGTGAGTTATATCACATAATTCCATCATCGTGAAGTTTTTATTGAACACCCTTGGTTACTAAATGCAACACAAAGACAAGGAAATGGGGAGGGCAAATGGTGAAGAGGTAAACATGAGAAAGTTAAAAATGCATCATGGTTAAGAAATGAAGGAGGGTTTATGGTATCTTGTAAATATGGAGGATAGGACATTTGGAAAAATATACAATAGAGGACAATACTTCATTTTTATGGACATGGAGTAATCCCCTCTTCAAAATCTTCTGACCAGATTATGATCACTTGTGAGAAATCCCTTTTTTTCCAAGTGTTTCATTGTTTTGTCCTTAATTTATCTTCAAAAAAAAATTGGTTTATAAGAAAAAAGAGACTCATAAGAATGTCATTTTTTTATTATCAATTTGACAAGGGAACAAAATTAACTTTGTAAAAAAACAATGATTAGAACTAAGAATCACATGGTCTCTGGAAAAGCTTTGTTGTAGTTCTCGGAATTGGAAAAATCAATACTATGGGAAAAAGATAAGTTTGGTTGATCCCTGCAAGGAATAAACTCTCTTCCCTTGATAAGATAAGACAAGGTATAAAAAAACTCTCTTCCCCAAGATAGGAATACCCATGCTTAGATGGAAAATACAATTATTACTACCAAATCAAGTACATTGCAAATCCATGAGATATATGAACTAGAGAATCATGGCCGTGAATAAATACATAGGGTATCCTTGAAAAATGTAAGATCATAGCCATGAACATATAAACAAAGGATATATGTATAAGTGTACATCCATAGGACAAATTAGACTATAGTGTAGACAAATCCTCTATTTTAGTATTTATCCCTTGGTAAATAGGTGAAAGGTATAGTACCTCAAATCATAGGACTATTTATGGAGAGGCAAATTACAGCTACAACCAATCACACACATTTAAGATACCTGAGTAGTTAGTTTCATGGTATATTGACTTGTATGATTAAAAATATTAACATGTTCAAAAGTTTGAAACCCCACTTAAATGAACTAGTTTGGGGAAATGAATAAACTCAAGTCATCTATCAGAAAATCAAATATCCAGCCCTTACGAGATTTATTTTTATATAGTTCAATGCTCCAAATTAAATCACAAATCTTCTAAATAAAAAATCAATAATACACGTAATTTTGTCATCAAAATAATAATTGCATCTAATGCATACATAATATAGATGATTTTAGGGGCTAAATTTTGCTAATGGGCTAATTTTCCATGGTTTTTCCAAAAACGAGATTCGCTATTTTAAAAATGATTCGCCCAAATTCTATAGGATAAAATTATTTTACGTTAAATATCGCCAAAATTTTATAAAAACTATATAAAATCCTTCGAAATTTGAATATTTTTACAAAAATATCGCCAAACATTTATAGTTGGCATATGAAGGATAAGTAAGCTTCGCCAAGGTTTCTATATTTTAAAATAAATTTCAATCCTTAAAATCATCCTTGATACATAAAAACGGTATTTGAATGCATAATGAAAGAAAAATATAGGCTAAAAAATAAGTTTATTATTTCCAAATGTCACACATGTTGAAATAGAAAAAAAATCCACTCCTGATACATATTAATATTAGATAAACATATTTTTCCTTATTGCTTTTTCTTTTTGGCAGTATCCTGCTTTATACTCAAAACTGTGTCCATATCTATCTTTTGGTGCTCTCTTGTTTGTGAATGTGGCTCTAGTCCTTCAACAATATAACAATCAATTTGACATATTCAACACCACCTAGTGCTTCCTGGTTTCCTCTTCCTTCCGAGATCTATAGGATCAATATCATTTGGCATTTCACCCTAATTATCACCAAAATTAAACCAAGATAGTAATGAAAACATGAACACATAGATACAAACCCCAACAAATAAATAACAGAGTATGCTCCAAAAAATAACACATAAATTAGTCATAACAAACTTAAATGATTACCATTTGGTGAAATCCACCTTCACCAAGAAATCCTTGCATAGGAACACTGGCACCAAATTTGGCACCCAACTCACCAATCATCAAGTGATTGGATAATGGCCCAGGTCCACCTGGGGCTGGACCAAAGGAATGAAAAGGAGGCATCCTCTTTCCAACACCCATTGGATGTTGTCCAGGATGGAAGGTAATATGCACTATGATAGAATGAAATCTAAAAGATTGTTTTCTTTGTTCATCAAAGACATGTGGATTTAAACTAAAATCCTCTATAGGGTATGAAAGGAAAGAAGCTTCTCCAAATCTAGATCCAAAACTTGTTGTTGGACCACCCATTGGACAACCTTTTGGACCAATATTTTCTATACCTAATGATAGGCATATGTTATCTTCCCATAGACTTCTTGGAAGAGCCATAGGATCCACTTGACTACGACCAAATTCCAACCTGGATCCCATAAAATCAGGCCTTATTCCAGCTACCTCGGGTCTCCTTACCATCATATCTTCATGGATTCCAAGAAGCCTTGGTCCATCTCCAATTTCTAATGAAAATGTTGATGGACCTCCACTGCCTAATGGAAATGAGCCAAGTGACTGGTGCAGAGGAAATAACTTCGAAGGAACACCACCAAGAATTCTTGTTGAAATAAAAGGATATTTATAGTTGGCATTAGGAAAAAAACCATGGGGAATCATTTCACGAGGCATTGATGTAGGAGTAATTTGATAAAACTTTGATGTGGGTGTTGGATGACTCTTTTGATGGCATGTTGAAGGGAACAACTCATCAACATTTGCTGGTAACTAACCATCCAACTGTCTAGGATTATATTTTCTTTAATTATACTTAGATTCCTTCCTACCTGCAACTTGTCTGCTATATTCTTGATGCATAGACTGAAATCGACCTTCTTCACCTATTATTGAAGGAAATGAAGAAGTTGACATTCCTATGAAGGAGCATGAATTCCTAGGAAGGAACCTACATTCCCACAAGGAAATGAAGGAGCCTACATTTATAAGTATGATATGATTTGTTTCTATGGAAACCTTTAGTTTATTAACACAATGTTGAATTTTATCTAATTTTTCTATGGTAGAATTAGTCTCATTGAATCATATGGAAGTGCTTAAGGAAGATCAACTCTAATATTCTTTCACCACTAATTCTTATAAAAGTAAGTGGCTAGTGGAGAATGGTTAGCACTAAAATTTCCTATTTTATTAGAGGAGTGAGACACCAAGTGTCTAAGGTTTTGAACTTCCTCAAGCCACATCAACCCTCATTCATTTTTGGAAATTTGGTCATGCAAAAGTTGGAGGAAACTCAACATACAAGAAAGGATTAAAGGATATTGTTGGGCATTTTAAAAGGGTTGGAAAAGTTGTATCTGAAGGATGGGGTTTCTCTAAATCCCTTGGGGAAATATTATTTTTCCATATCAATATCTAGTACAAATAGAAAATCTAATCTTCATGGTAATTGTATGTGAGACACAACCATCAAAGGGATGTTATGTTCTTAATAATGATCTATTTCTTGTAAACATGGAAGTTGTATAGAGTTCAATATCTCTTACGTATCACTCATTTTACATGTAATATTCATCCTATCTCATACAAAGGAAATTTAATGTCTATGTGTTTTGTACAGAAATTACTTAAAAAAAACTTGTTTATGTACAGATTTGGAAGAATCCTCATCATTGAGTTAATTGTAACTAACTAATGCATGAAACAAATATTGACAATCTAACTATCTAATGATGCAACAAAAGTAAATTATCTGTACCTTGTTGGAAATGTGTTTTGGATCGTGGAGGTGACCACCCTTCAAACCTACACTTGTCAAAGAAAATAATAGGTTAAATGATTGAATAATAACAAAACATATATGAGCTTGCATTTGACAAAGAGAATTAAACGTTATATGACTGAATAATAATTAAACATGTACGACTCTCTATAAATACTAAAGGGGAATACCTCATGAATGAGCTCCTCTTAGTTTCAAGAATAATTTATTCTTTACTAAATAGGACCAACCATGTTAATTTGAAATCTCGTTTGGCCCCTCCTGCCCCCCCTGGCATCACTCTCAATTCTCGATATCCAATAATGCACAACAAGTATCAAAACAAGAATTAAAATTAAATGAAAGAAATAAGGTACATGCATACAAAACATATAAGTGTAGATTTTGACCTTGTACAATATTTACTACAAACATGTTTTCAGTAAAAGAACAAAAAATATACAATCACAAATACAAACATTACACAAAGATTTTTCTCCTGGAAACCCAAACCGAGAAAACCATCATATTCTATATCCATTCATAGTGATACATTGTTTACAATACAATATACATATAGGATCCAATGACATCCAAACCCTAACCCAATGACCTGGATTAGTCAACAACCCTAATTTCTTAAGCAGAAATAGAAAACCATCGGAAAAAACCGTGTGCTGAAAAATTGCCTAACAATGGACATGAAAATTGAGGCAACACAAAAAACGAGGCAAAAATGCGACATGTTTCTCGAGGAATTGTTTTTTCTCAAACCCCCCTGTGCACCTGGCATAATGTAGACACTTCTACTCGTGAAAAGAATATAACACATACCCAACATTCTCCCACTTGTTGTTTTCTTTGCATACATGGGGTTACATGGTTACATAGTTAACAATATAGGGAAACAATGCCCATGGATCCTCTACACCAAGAGAAATTCTCAATGCTCACAGATTTTGTCAATAAATCTATAGCATTCTTCAAAGTGTCCACCTTCATCAACAACACTTTATTTTCTTCAACCATGTCTCTCACAAAGTGATATTGAATATCAATATGCTTTGTCTTTGAATGATAAGTCAGTTTCTTCGCTGGAAATCTTGCACTATGAATGTCACAATCTATCCTTACAGCTTGTTGTACCAACCCAATACCTGAACACAATCTTTGTAACCATATTTCTTCCTTACTTTCATGACTGGTTTCCATGTATTCAACTTGTGTAGTTGAAAGTGCCACTACAACCTGTCTTTTGCTCATCCATTTTATTGTTCCTCCAAACAGGTTAAACACATATCCACTTGTAGATCTCCTATGATCAATATCTCCAGTCCAGTATGCATCTACAAAGACATGTATATCCAACACTATATCCAATCCTGGTATTTCTTGGTAGCACAATCCATAGCTTGCAGTGCCACGTAAATACCTAAAAACCCTTTTTATTGATGTCCAATGCTCTTTCCCTAGTTTTGACATATACCTGCTCAAAACGCCCACTGCATGTGCAATTTCCAGTCTAGTACCTACCATTGCATACATCAAACTGCCAACTGCACTCACATATGGAACATGAGACATGTCCTCCTCTTCCTGTGTCTTGGGACACTGATCCGCAGATATCTTTACACCAACAAGAATAGGAACCTTGACCAATTTACATTCTTGCATATTAAACCTATGAAATATTTTCTCGACATGTTTTCTCTGATTTAACTAGATTTTCCTCTTTTTCTGATCTCTTTTAATTTCCATGCCCAAAATGAAATTTGAAGCATCGATATCCTTCATGTCAAATTTAGAGGACAACTGAGTTTTCACATCCTGTATAATATCCTTGTTGTTTCCTATCAACAACATGTCATCCACATACAAGACCAAATAAATCAAATGATCACCAATTAATTTAAATTACAGACAATGATCCTCTTCGCTTCTTGTGAAACCAAGTCCCAACATATAAGCATCAAATTTTTGATACCACATACTTGGTGATTGTTTTAAACCATACAGAGACTTTTTCGGCTTGCATACCAACTCCTTCTTTCCCTTCACAACAAATCCTTATGGTTGCTTCATATAGATTTCTTCTTCTAGATCCCCATGTAGGAATGGTGTCTTCACATCCATCTGTTCTACTTCAAAATAAAATGCAACAACAATAGATAACATAAATCTTATAGAGGTTAACTTGGCAACAAGAGAAAAAATCTCACAAAAATCAATTCCCTCAAACTAGGAATAACCCTTTTCTACTGACCGAGCTTTGTATTTCTTGACTTTTCCTTCTGCATTCAACTTATTTTTAAATACCCATTTGCTACAAATGGGATTTATTCAAGTCAACAACTCCACTAGATCCCAAGCCTCATTCTTATCCAAGGCTGCCATTTCTTCGTCCATGACCTTTTTCCAGAGATTTCCATCCTTTGAATCCACTACCTCCCTCACAGTTCTAGGATCATCATTAGTAATAAACA
Organism: Picea engelmannii; assembly: GCA_009831015.1. Taxonomy (NCBI): domain Eukaryota; kingdom Viridiplantae; phylum Streptophyta; class Pinopsida; order Pinales; family Pinaceae; genus Picea; species Picea engelmannii. The sequence continues at coordinate 141,119 of ML789366.1, read as the reverse complement.
AAGAAACATTTGAACGGAAATAAGATGGATTATACCTTTCTAGTAGTCTTCTTTATCGAACCGATCTCCTTAATACTGGAGTATGAGGATCTTCTTCTTCTGATTCATGTTCTTCTGTAGAGTCTGATTCATCATCCTTTAAATCAAAATTTGTTTTCTCTGGTTTTTCCTTACTTGGTAGGACTTCTTGTTTAACAACATCCTTCATTTCTCTAAATACCACATCTTTACTATACACTACCTTCTTATTTTATGGGTTCCAAATATTATAACCTTTTAGACCATCTTTATATCCAATAAAGATATAGTTTTCAACCTTCTTATCTAGCTTACTCATGTTTTCCTTTGGAACAGGAACATATGCATCACATCCAAATACCTTGAGATGTGTGAGAGAAGGTTTCTTACCAGTCCATACCTCTTGTGGATTATTGTCATCCAATGCCAATGAGGATGATCTATTGACCAAGTAACATGCAACACCCACTGCCTTCGCCCAAAATTATTTCCCTAACCCGACACCACTGAGCATGCACCTTGATTTTTTCATCAGCGTCATGGTAATCCTTTCTGCAACTCCATTCTACTGAGGTGTATATGGAGTAGTATTCTGCCTTGCTATACCACACTTATTACATAATTCTTCAAATTCATTCCCACATAACTCTCTGCCATTATCTTCCCTCAACACCTTAATTATTTTCTCTGTTTGATTCTCAACAAGAGCCTTAAACTCTTTAAACCTATCAAAGACTTCAAATTTATTCTTGAGGAAATATATCCAAGTATTCCTCGCGAATTCATCTATAAATGAGACATAGTACATAGATTTTCCAAATGATGGGACTGACACGGGTCCAAAAACATCACTATGAACTAGTTGTAAAATTCCTTCTTCTCTCATTGCACTAGAGGGAAATCTTACCTAATACTACTTCTCATATAGGCAATGTTCATAAAAATCAAAATCAAGAAAGAATTTATACATACCTTCAACCATACCTTTACCGTGTAGTAGTTGAGGCCCTTCTCTCCGATATTCCCCAGTCTTTGATGCCACAACATAACCTTTTCTCCAGAGACTGTAGGAGTTATTTCTTATTCAACTAAAATATTAGGAACAATGGAACTATTACACCCATCACTAATAATTCTTCCTTATATCTTTATTGGCCCTCGACCAAGTTTTGAGGAATACTTGGTCATAATTGATCGTTTGGTACTTCGACTGCCTGTCGAAGATGGAGTGCGTAGTGAAGCGGAGATCATGGGATCTCGCCACCCTTTGTGGAACCCTTTTGGGTTTTTTTGGGAATATTGTAACGGGAAAAGGATGTCGGCCCTTGTTTAGGCCTTTTTCTATGTATAAATAGAGGTCTAGGCCATGTAAGAAAAGAGGCCATGTCTAGTCAATGGCTTAGTGCATAAGTTGGATCTATGTGATGAGAAGTTTATGTGACTATAAGAGCTATATGCATGCTTTAATAAGTGTTGAGTGCACAGAGTTCGAGGAGGCTTAGTGCTTGGATCTACCTGGGGAAAGAGGATCTAGAGAGTTGCGCAGATCTCTTGTCCTATGTGGGGTAGGATCTTGAAGGCTTAGTGCTAGTATCCAGATCTGTGTGATCAAGTATCGTAAGGCTCTATGCATTCTGTGTACGACTTGCGGAGTTGAGTGCAAGTATCTGTGATAGACTGTAGAAGGCTTTGTGCTGAGTGCAAGCAAGAGGGATCTAGCAAGCTACATAGATCCTATGTCCCGTGCGAAGTAAGGGTCATTGAAGCTCTGTGTTGTAACTGCTTGACCAAGATAATATAAACAAGACTTTGTGTACGTAGCCCCAGGGTGGGGGTGAACCATGGTAACTCTTTGTATTGTGTTGATGTGCTTGTCTCTCTCTTGCTAAGTGCTCTGATATGTTTAGATAGATCTATTGATGATTTGTGCTTATGAGATATGAATTCATGCTAGATATGATACATAAGATGCTAAGTGCTTAATCTATTGAGTATAACCTATTTATCATTGCTAAGTGCTAGATCTGAGTAATTATTGTGGTGCTTTGTTCTTTCTGCGAAGTGTATTAATGAATGTATGTTAGGAAATAACTGATGCTAAGTGTGTTGTAAGAAATATAATCAAAGATCTGTGTCCCAGCTAAGGTTACAGACACCTGAGTCCTGCAACCACCCCTGCCTCTACCTCGGGTGAGACTTCATCTGCTTCGTAGGTGTTGTCGAAAGGGACGATAGTTAGGGATTTGTTGGTGTGCTCTTGAGCATTGAAACTTGGTTCTGCCCCTGTGCCAACAAATGGTTCCATTGTCAGGACCTGGAACTGTGATTGCTGGGAACTGAAGAAGAAGAAGCTTTGTCAAAAATAAGCTATGTGCGTAGATCTATTGCCCTAGTGCGCAGTGTTCTGTTTGAGCTATGAAGATTTGTGACAAGAAATAAAGGTCAGATATGAAGAAGAGAGGTCAGATCTGAAGAAAAAGAAGTCAGATCTACGAAGAAAGAGGTCATATTTGCAAGAAAAAGGTAAGATATGTAAGCTTTGTTCTTTGATAAAGGTAAGAATAGTTAAAAGTCTTAGATCTGGAAACTTTTTGCTCTGTAGAAGTAAGATAAGTGAATTTTTTTGTTTCTAAAGCATGGATCTATGCATGTTTGATAGATTCTATCCTAGCTTCAAAACTAGGGCATTAATATATGAAAGAAATTTTGATATGAATAGATCTGATAAGTATAGTGATAGATATGTTATTCCTATGCATAGAAAGAATTTTGGGACTAACCAATGGATGCAGGATCCTAGAAAGAAATTTTTGCAGGCTAACCATTATGATCCTAGCAAACAGTACATGAAAAGTTGGGGATCATTGAAGAGAAAGAGAGGATTAACTCTTTGTTACAATTGCAGAAGGACTAGACATCTTGCTAAGGAATGCCCTGAGCGAAGACCCAATTGTCTTTGTTGTAAGGCTATGGACCATGAAGTACTGGATTTCCCTAGAATGATTTCCAAACTTGAAAAGATGAATATACAACAAGTAGGAGATCAAGAGACTCAGATTATAGAGGAACCCTAGAAAAAATCAGAGAAAGTATTGATGAAAATGTAAGAAACCCTTAATGATCACAGAGACCTCAGCTTATTATAAATCTTCAAGAAGAAATAACAAATCGAAGTGAGAATAGGAGACTTCGACATTGACTGTGTTTTGGATGAAGAAACACCGGTGAACATTATGACAGAAGGAACTTGGAAAGATATAGGAAGACCTGGCATGACCCCTTCATTAGGAGGAATAGGGTTATTCAGAGGAAAGTTGGTAAACCTATGTGGAAAGATCACTCATATATCTATGAATGCTCATGGAGCTTCGATAGAACAAGATTTTGAGATGGTTAAGTTCGTGGAGGATATCGCCCCGTTTACTATGTTACTTGGTAAACCTTGGATTGAGAAAGATCAAGCCAAAAAACAAGAAGCGGAAAAGGACCTAGAACAACAAAGACAAGAGTTAAGAGACTTCATGACTAGAAGGATCACGCAATTGATTAAAGAACGGGAGAACAGATCAAGGGCTCTTGACCCCAGGAACTTGGATGACGAAGTTGACAAAATGCTAGAAGAACCACAGAGGACCGAAAAATATGTTGGACAAGTAATACCCGTGGATCTGAAGAAAGAATCTCAGCACTACAAAGTTACCATGCCAAGAGAAGAAAAGAATCAGAATGAAAAAAGGATGACCGAGATGAAGCTCACTGGGAAGAAGGCTAGAAAACTCATGAAGAAGAAAGTGAAGTTGGAGAAATTACAAAATGTTCCAGAAGAAACCCTGCAGAAGGAAAACATGCAGAATTTGAGCTTCACCGGGATAGAAGAATAACGACATATGGCACTTTGCCATGTCGAAGTAATATAACCATTAGAAGACGATATACCCATTATGTTGATGGCCCGAACGGCTCGGAAGAAAGTTATGATCTGTTACCTGGTCGTTAGACTACACTATAATGGACATATCAAGAGTTTACGGACCTTCCTATCCATTGCAAGTAGTCTGTTATAGATTTACTTACTTATTCCATCGCGCCATGCCCAGAAGACACTTTTGCGAATTAAGAAATTGAGCTCACAGAATACCCGCATTGTGGAATAGTGACTACCCCGCCTTGATCTCTAATCGATTATGGTACCTTCATCCCATTGACAACCTGAGAAAGTGATCATGAGCTTACATGTCCAGCGAGCTTAGCGCAGCAGAATAATCAGTGAGAGAAGTACTCGCTAGCTTATTAACTGAAAGAGTTATGTCAGAAAGAGGAATGTCCACCAGAGTCCAAGCCTCGTCGTCAAGAGGAGTAGCAGCTTCTCCATCCATGATGCAGACCCCCTACCTCAACAGAGTCTACTGGCCTCCCGATCTCTGGGTCATTCATCTTCTGAGCCAAAATAGCTCTTCGGGCTCCTGTTGGAATCCCTTTGAACAAATCCATAGGCCCCTTCATCCTATGGCAGGCCTTGAAAAAACAAACCTATGCACACACTCCATTTTTGGTGCTTCTACCTGTTCCAAACCAACACCTTTCAAGTTTCGGGTCTTCAAGATTCCTGCATGAGAGCTCTCCCAAGTTCCTTTTCCCTCCAACTCCCAGTCGCCGAAACACCGAAAACTACCCGTGACCACGGTCCTCTTTCGAGATTTTGGAATTCATGATTTCGCAATTCTGGCTACAAACGGTTCTTGGTCCTTCAACCTCCCAGACCCCAGAATGCCAAAATATACCCGCAACCACGGTCTTCTCTTCGGGATTTCAGAATTCATGATTTCCTGATTCCATGAGTCAGGACCCCCTGTCTCATGACTCCTTCTCTCTCAAACCTCGGGTTGCCGAAATATCGAAAGGGGCTTAACGGCTTGGCTCATGCTCTTCCTTTGAATGCTTCGGGGTTTCACGATTTCGCGAGTCGGGACTCCACGCCTCCCAACTCCTGGCCTCTCGACCACTTGGGTTCTGAAATGTAGAAATGATGGTCCAAGACCAAGCACTACCAGCTTTCACGATTCGGGAAACCACGATACAAGTGTTCCCCCTATTCTATATCTTTCGAATCCCCAGTTCCCAAAATGTCAAAATCTCTCCCTCTGAGAGATCAACGACCCAGTCCTCCTGGAACCGAAATATTTCAAGCCTTTTCCTGAAACCTTGACCACTTTCCACATGTCCTCTTGCGGATGATCACGATGCTTCTACGAGGGTTAAACCTCGTTCTCCTCTTTATGAATCTGATGGTTATCGGTCCTTTACGCGAGATCTGACGGTCACGATATGATCTTCTGTGCACCTCCTATGTGTACTCCTCCTGTGCATGTATCCATGATCCAGTGGCTCTCGGGTCACTGCACTCCAGATCCAATGGCTGGTGCGATTTCATGCATCGGGAGTTCATGATGTAGCATCTCCAAAATCCCTTGCTGCTCCAAACCCTGAACTCCAAAATGTGTGGATATCCAAGCATTTAAACCCCATGCACCTTCGCCTGATCCAATGACTGTCAGGTATTGATGGTAGATCTGATGGTTCAGATCCATCCTTCTTGCACACTCTCCCTCTGAGCTTCACGCTTCTCCCAGAATTAGAATATTTTCTAAGTATCGAAGGTCTTGACCTTCGACTCTTCCTCTTGTGAGCCCAGTTCCTTCCAGTCTCATCTACGTTATAGAAACGATGTCCCTTCTGCTCCTTTCTTCTATTGCTCTCTGTGCAAAGGCACTATTCCTCCTGAGCTTCGGAACTCAGAATAAATTCGCTCCCGCACACTCCTTGTGCTACTAAGATTTTGAGTAACTCAAATCCGAAGTATTCCTTGTAAAGAAATGCTTCACGCCCTCCTGACATTCTTCTGCTCAATGCACACCTTGCAGAGCCTTTCTCCATAGAGTATTCAACAACCTTGAGAGTGTCTTTTCTTCGACACTTCCCTTTCCTCAGAACTCGAAATGGAGTTCTCTGGTGCACTCTATGCACTCCCTCAATGCCCTCCTGGTAGAGCTCTACAAAACCTTCAATAGTTCTATCTCTTCTTCTCTGTGCCTTCCTTTGCACAGTTCTTCCTGCAGAGTATTCATTAACTCTGAGGCTTCCTTTGAGTCTGTGAATCCTTTTTGTGTGCACTCTCTACACGTTCTTTCTAACTCCACAGAGTTTAGGTGCACACTCCTTGTGTTGGCCTTAGAACTTCAAGTGTTCTGTTGTGCACTCCTTGCATGGCCTAAATAACCCAGATAGAAATTGACAAACTCACAAATAGATAGTAAATTCTATCTATCCCTGCAGATGAAAATCTAAGATACATATACAACATTCATTCATGAAACATAAATACATGAACAATCATATGCAAGAGAAACTTCTTTTCTATTAATCTGTAGGTCTATACAAATGTTTATGAAGGTTGGACTGTAACAAGTCTCAGCTCTCTCTCGAGACCTCTCTGCTCTAGTCTCTCCTCCTAACTCTCTACTCTAATTCTCATCCTCCTCCCTTTTACAAAATGAGGGCTCCCATGAGCTTATCCTCAACCACCGCCTATGAGCTATCGCTATCACAGAGTGGCTCCTACGACTACATTCATAAATGGATGTCGCAAACTTGACAAATTTGGACTTAGCTACAGGTAACCATTTAAGGCAACCTCAACTACTTTCTGAACAATTGTGTGGTCTGGCATTAAAATCCTTACAACATTTATTGAAATTTCAAATTTCAAAATTGAGAGGGTTGCACCTCTCCCTTTCTCCATTAATGCGTGATGGATGTGTTGGTTGGCTGGCATGCTTCTAACGTGGAGTGATTCTCCTGCATCATACTCCTCAGCTGGAAAAATCATGATCTCCCGATCATGATCTCCTCTTCTCCAGTGTTGAAATCCACCTGGATCCCAAAATTTCTCTTGGAGTTGTCCATCTGCTCCTCTCCAACTATGTTATTCTGTTGTTGTTGTCCTGCTTCTCTTGCAGGCTCCCTTCTGCTCAACTTCCCTTTGTTGATCGCTTCTGCTGATTTGATCATCAGCCTTATGATCTCCTCAATTATCTCTTCCATCTACTCCAGTGGTTGGCTCTTTGTATGCAGTCTTCTCTGCTGCACTTATGTCTCCTCAGTGGGCAGATTTTCTCGATCTCCCATGCTATATTTATTTTCCCTTGTGGAACTGAGTGGCCACTCTACTGCAGACTCCATCTCTATAGTCTCCTCACTGAACTATTACTCATCTTCTTCCTATGGCAGTTCTGCTGCTACCATTTCTCCTACTGGCATACTTCTAGCTTCTTCCATCTTCTTCTGGGGCTGGTATGCTCCACTACCTTCTTCCAACTTAGTCTGTTGGATGTGAAAACTTTGCACCATCACCCTTCTCTCCAGGGCTTCCAATTCTTCACACAGATCAAGAAAATCCATGTTGTCCGCTTCCTCTTCTGCTACAGGCTTCAGTGTTGTAGTCATCTCCTGTTCAGCTTCCTAGCTGAAAATTTTGAGCCATTATTTTGAATGCTCCTCCTCTTCTCCTTGGGAAAACATCAGTGTCTGCTCCACTTCTCCCTCCATGACAATCTTCATTGGTTGTCCTCCTGTTGTTGTTGCATCTACAACACATGCTTTGGCCTCAACTGGGCTATCTGGTAGGAATACCTGAATTCCCCCAATCATCATAATGCTCTTCTCATTTTCTCCTGTCAGCACTCCTTGTTGATCTAAACTCTCCTCTGAGTTCATGAGACTTTCATACAATCTCATCTCTTTCCCCTTGCCCACCTGGGAATTTGGGATTTTTCTGCTGCCCACCTGGCAGTCTATGAGATCCAGTGATCCCATCTCATTGCCCACCTAGAAATCTGAACTTTCAACACTGCTCCCCTAGCAGTATGCAGGATCTTCTGCTGATCTCTTCCCATTGCCCACCTGGCAACTTGAAAGTTCACTTCTGCCCACCTGGCAGTTTATGAGATCAATCGATCACATCTTCATCAACACTCCTTGCTGACCTGAACTCATCCCCGAGTTCATGAGACTTTCAGGCAGTCTCATCTTCTCTCCCTTGCCCACTTGGCAATATGGGATTTCTGCCTTGCCCACCTAGAAGTTTACGATATCTTTAGATAATCTCATACCATTTCCCTCCCGGCAATATGAATTTCCACTGATTTCCTCCTGATAGCCTATGAGATCCTCCAATGATCTCATTTTATTTCCCACCTGAAAATTGGAAAATTCATCTCTACCCTCCTAGCAGTTTATGAGACCTGAAACTGATCTCTCTCCCTCATCACTGAGGGTTTCTCAAACTTCTGGCTCACAGATGCAAACCAGCTCCGTGTCACTGAGGCTTTCAGTATACCCCAACCATATTTTTAACAGCCTTTGCTGTATTTTGGCCAACAGCTCCTTGACTGGCCAATTCACCTTCTTTTTCATGGGCCATTCATACACCCATCATGTTCTTGCACTCTCCTGCATTATTAATGCAAGTTGTTCCACTATTGCTCCTATCTCAACGAGTTCCTTGTCAATCTCTGCCTTGGTTTTCTGTTGGTGGTCCCCTCTTCCACCACGCTCATGGCCTTCATTAGCCATCTCTTTCTTTTTTCTACCCTCCTAGTAAACTTATGGATCACTCTATGCCTGAGAGCATCTCCATGTCCTCCTATAGCTCACCTGGCTATCTATTGACTGTTGCACACCTGCAAACAATCACCATAGAGCATTATTACTCTGTCTCCTCCTTCACATGCTATATACAGATGAATCTCTACTTCTGATTCCACTTGATGTTACCAGAATTTATCCTTTAATCCCTTTTGTCTATTATCTGCAAACAAAATCCTACTCTGATACCACCTGATGGTATCAGACTATATCTCTTCACAGTCCTCCTCTTGTCTGTGATATGCAAACAAAAAATCTGTTGGCTCTGATACCACTTGATGGTGTGTATCAGAGTATTTTCTTTATCTACTCTGCCTCCCTCTGCCTGCAGTCTACAGACAGAAAGTGGCTCTGATACCACTTGATGGTGTGTATCAGAGTATTTTCTTTATCTACTCTGCCTCCCTCTACCTGCAGTCTATAGACAAAAAGTGGCTCTGATACCACTTGATGCAGACCCCCTACCTCAACAGGGTCCACTGACCTCCCATTCTCTGGATCGTTTTTCTTCTGAGCCAAAATAGCTCATCGGGATCCTATTGGAATCCCTTTGAACAAATCCACAGGTCCCTTCATCCTCTGGCATAGGCCTTGGAAAAAAAACCCTATGCATGTGCTCTGTTTTTGGTGCTCCTGCTTGTTCCGAACGAACACCTTTTGGGTTTCATTTTTTCGAGACTCCTACATGAGAGCTCTCCTAGGTTCCTTGTCCCTCCAATTCCTGGTCTCTGAAATGCCAAAAACTACCCATGACCATGGTCCTCTTTCAGGATTTCGAAATTCGCGATTTCGCGATTCCGACTGTAGACGGTTCTTGGTCCTTCAACCTCCTGGACCCCGGAATGCCGAAATCTACCTGCGACCACGGTCTTTTCTTCGGGATTTTGGAATTTTTGATTTCATGATTCCGTGAGTCGGGACCCCCTGTCTCAGGACTCCTTCGCTCTTAAACCCCCGGTTGCCGAAATACTGAAAGGGGCTTAACAACTCGGCTCGTGCTCTTCCTCTGAATGCTTTCGGGTTTCACGATTTCGTGATTCAGGACTCTACGCCTCCCGACTCCTGGCCTCTCAACCACTCAGGTTCTGAAATGTCAAAATGATGGTCCACGACCAAGAACTACTATCTTTCACGAATTAGGAAACCGTGATACAAGTGTTCCCCCTATTCTCTATCTTTCGAATCCTCGGTTCCCGAAATGTCGAAATCTCTCCCTCTGAGAGATCAATGGCCCAGTCCTCCTGGAACCGAAATCTTTCAGGCCTTTTCTTGAAACCTTGAATGCTTTCCACGTGTCCTCCTGTGGATGGTCACGATGCTTCTACGAGGGTTAAACCTCATTCTTCTCTTTTTGGATCCGATGGCTATTGGTCCTTTACATGAGATCTGACGGTCACGATCTAATCTTCTATGCACCTCCTATGTGTGCTCCTTCTGTGCACATATCTGTGATCCAGTGGCTCTCGGGCCGCTATGCTCTAGATCCAACGGCTGGCGCAATTTCGTGCATCGAGAGTTCACGATGCAACATCTCCAAAATCCCTTGCCGCTCCAAACCCCAAACTCCAAAATGTGTGGATATCCAAGGGTTTAAACTCCGTGCACCTTCGCCTAATCCAATGTCTGTCGGGTATTGATGCTAGATCTGATGGTTCAGATCCATCCTTCTTGCACACTCTCCTTCTGAGCTTCACGCTTCTCCCAAACTTAGAAGATTTTCTAAGTATCGAAGGTCTCGACCTTTGACTCTTCCTCTTGCAAGCCCGGTTCCTTCGGGTCTCGTCTGCGTTATAGAAACATTGTCCCTTCTGATCTTTGTCAACTCAGAAGCCTCGAAAGGTTTCTCAACCTTCTTCTCCTTTCTTCTGTTTCTCTGTGTGCAAAGGCATTGTTCCTCCCAATCTTCTAAACTCAAAATAAGTTCGCTCCCGCACACTCCTTGTGCTACTAAGATTTCGAGTAACTCAGATCCAAAGTATTCCTTGTAAAGAAATGCTTTGCGCCCTCCTGACGTTCTTCTGATCGATGTACACCTTTCATATCCTTTCTCCACAGAGTATTCAGCAACCCTATGAGTGTCTTTTCTTCGACACTTCCCTTTCCTCAGAACCCGAAATGGAGTTCTCTGGTGCACTCTATGCACTCCCTCAATGCCCTCGTGGCATAGCTCTACAGAGCCTTTAGTAGTTATGTCTCTTCTTCTCTATGCCTTCCTTTGCATAGTTCTTCCTGCAGAGTATTTAGTAACTCTAAGGTTTCCTTTGAGTCTGTGAATCCTTTTGGTGTGCACTCTATGCACGTTCTTTCTGACTCTGCAGAGTTCAGGTGCGCACTCCTTGCACTGGCCTTAGAACTTCCAGTGTTCTGTTGTGAACTCCTTGCACGGCCTAAAGAACCCAGAGAGAAATCGACAAACTCACAAACAAATAGTAAATTCTATCTATCCCTGTAGATGAAAATCTAACATACATCTACAACATTCATTCATGAAACATAAATACATGAACACTCATATGCAGGAAAAACGACTTTTCTATTAATATGTAGGTCTATACAAATGTTTACAAAGGATGGACTGTAACAAGTCTCAGCTCTCTCTCGAGACCTCTCTGCTTTGGTCTCTCCTCCTAACTCTCTACTCTAATTCTCATCCTCCTCCCTTTTACAAAATGAGGGCTCCCATGAGCTTATCCTCAACCATCTCCTCTAAGCTATCACTGTCACAGAGCGGCTCCTACAACTACATTCATAAATGGATGTCACAAACCTAACAGATCTGGACTTAGCTGCAAGTAACCATTTAAGGCGACCTCAACCACTTCCTGAACAATTGCATGGTCTGGCATTAAAAGACTTACAACATTTATTGAAATTTCAAATTTCAAAATTGAGAGGGTTGTGGCTCTCCCTTTCTCCATTAATGTGTGCAGAATGGTTGGCACACTGCTGACGTGGAGTGATGCTCCTACATCAATCCACTGCTCGGGTTGGACCATCTCGACAGACCACCGAGAAATGTACTAAACATAGATATGACATAGCGAATGCCAAACTGATCCCGAGCATTTTACCCTCTTACATACCTCCCCTGAAAGATGAAATCAACCGTGACAGTGTACCTTGAGATTATGACTATCCTATGATCACTGCATACCTACCAAAGGGTGTGCGCATAGTTCGCACTGAGCAGGCCAAGCTCGCAGCATTGAAGTTTTGCGACTTCAACCTTGTTGACCGGAAATCCTATAGTATGCTTTCCCCGCACAAGTATCTAATGATGACAAAGGGGAAGAATTCCAAGATCGTCCCTCAGCAATGGATGATGAACTTCGCGTAGTCCACCTTACTTAATGTAATGAAGATTCCACACTTTGGCATGCACCAGGAGGTGAATGCTTGCGTAAAATTGCTACTAGCGAGCTACCGTGGAGGATATCTCTGGTTGAACCGACATATAACGATTGATCCGGTGTTGATCAATCAGATCACTAAGTTAAGCATGCAGGGCCCTGACCCACAAGAATATTACCCTAGAAAGATCGTGGATCATGCTCTTTCACAGAAGATTAAAGAGGCCTATGTAAATGTTGAAAAAGGCGCGCGAGGTTACAAGGTAACCTCTATTGACAGTGGCGTAGTGTGCCTCGCCTATCATATGATCGCAGGAAAGTTAGTCTGCAATAACAGACCGACGCAAGTATCTAGGTTCGTAGTTGATCTCACGGGAAAATGCTTAGAAGGAGTCTAAATGAACTGGTTGAAGTACTTAGAAGATCAACTCGAATTGGATTGCAGAGAAGTGCAATAAAAAGGATATGAGTTCCACCTCAGTTGGCTTCTTATCCTGATTGCCTTCATAGCATGGGAGATGTCGGAGGATGTTGTTTTTCCTGAAACCCTACCGTTTGAACCATTGGCTGCAAAGTTCAGCACATTATGGTACATGAAAGATATGAACAGGAAATGGCAGTCGAATACCCTCTTTCACAGATACTACATCCAGTTGAAGACCATGATACAAGCCACACCTCGCATTACTCCGAACACCTACCACAAATTCAGAGCCTTAATGAAGTTCAGCATGGACCACCACTTCATATACCTAACTCCATGTGCTGATGAGCACCAGGAATAGTTGTATTCCTATTATAAATTGATAGAAGAAGAATTTGAAGAGATCACCAAGGAATGGTCGGTGAACCTCCTCGTTGTAGCAGATCCAGAGGATAGTTTAGATATCAGTATCCCAGAAGATGCGCAGGACACACCTGGGCCCAGTAAGACAAATAATACAAAGAAGACAAAGGAGATGAAGAAAATGAAAGAGGTTCAAGATGTGGATAGTCGCTCTGTAAGGAAAGCTCCCGTCACACCAGATGAAGAAGGTAACGATGAAGACCTAGAAGAATTTGAAGAGCAACTAGGAGATGAATTCAAAGTTCTAAAGAAAAGAAAAGGGTCACCTTCGAAGTCTTTCGTTAAGAAGAAATCCAAAGAGACCGTGACCAAGATGAAGACCACGCTCAATCCAGATGACTTTAGCTTTCTCCTTGTGAATTTGAATGAAGCTATAGAAGAGATCACAGAAAATCAGGAGGCCAAGCAAGAAAAAATGTACAACAGAATTGAAACCGAGATCCGAGGAGTGTAGTGATCACTTCATTCTAGCCACACAGCACCTACGACACCTCTGCTAGAAGGAAAAATAGAAGAGGGAGATGAATCAGTTCAACTCCGTAAGATCGCTGACATAGTTGAATTTCATCTTCAGAACACAGAAGAAGAAACAACATAGGTTACATAGGCCCTACAGAAATCACAGGAGGAAATCATAGAGCAACGCCGAGCTGCGCAGCAAGAGAAGGATGCCATCCTAGAGAAATTTGAAGAAGAAAAAGAGAAAATCCAGAAAGAAAAGGAGAAGCTTCTTACGAAGCAGATCAAGATCGAAGAAGCAGTCAACAGAGAATTTCACTCTATGACTGGCTTAAAAGAGAAGGCCTAAGAACCCATAGAACACCAAGTAATGAAGCTTGCTGAAGTCATTCAACAATTGCAAAAAAGAGTAGTAGAACTAGAGCTCCAAGCTATATCGAGTACTCCACAAGAAGAACGTTACCAATGAGAAATGAATTCCCAAAGTACAATAGAAAGGATTAAGGCACTCACTGAAGAATGTAAACAATTAAGTAGTAGAAGTGCACAGATACATGAGAACCTATCCGAGAACCCTGAATTGCATAAATTGGAGTCACAGCTCCAGGAGGAAAAGTACCAAGCTGAGAAGTTACAGGTATAGCTGAAGGCCCTACCGACCATAAAGAAAATGAAGAGGTCCCACGAACAACGCGTCGTGAAAAAACAGAGTCATATGATCCAGAGAAAGGTCATGGAAGTGACACAACAACTTCAACCTTTGTAGGATAGGGCATGTCAACTATTTTTAGAGATTGAGAGCTAAGGGATAGACCTGGAACAGGTCGTGAACACAGCAGAGCTGCACTTAGAAGGACCAGTTAGTAATGCACTCATTCAGGAATTGGTTGAGTAAGAAGCAGTAGCAAAGCAGCAGGTTGAAGTAGCTCGAGAAAAGCTCGAGGAAATCAAGGCAGATTTACCCAGAGAAGAGTGACTCAGGACAAGTCATAGGTGAGTGTTGGGGGCCTGTTGGCCCTCGACCAAGTTTTGAGGAATACTTGATCATAGTTGATTGTTTGGTACTTCGACTGCCTGTCAAAGACGGAGTGCATAGCGAAGTAGAGATCACAGGATCTCGCCACCTTTTGTGGAACCTTTTTGGGTTTTTTTGGGAATATTGTAATGGGAAAGGGATGTCGGCCCTTGTTTAGGCCTTTTTATATGTATAAATAGAGGTCTAGTTCATGTAATAAAAGAGGCCCTGTCTAGTCAATGGCTTAGAGCATAAGTTGGATCTATGTGATCATAAGTCTATGTGACTATAAGAGCTCTGTGCATGTTGTAATAAGTGATGAGTGCACAGAGTGTGAGAAGGCTTAGTGCTTGGATCTACCTGGGGAAAGAGGATCTAGTGAGCTACGCAGATCTCTTGTCCTATGCAGGGTAGGATCTTGAAGGCTTAGTGCTAGTAGAAGGATCTGTGTGATCAAGTATTGTAAGGATCTGTGCATTTTGTGTAAGACTTGCGAAGCTGAGTGCAAGTCTCTGCGAGAGACTGTAGAAGGATTTGTGTTGAATGCAAGCAAGAGGGATCTAGCAAGTTGCATAGATCCTCTGTCTCGTGCGAAGTAAGGGTCATTGAAGCTTCGTGTTGTAACTGCTTGACCAAGATAATATAAAGAAGACTTTGTGGACGTAGCCCCAGGGTGGGGGTCAACCATGGTAAATCTGTGTATTGTGTTGATGTGATAGTCTCTCTCTTGCTAAGTGCTCTGATATGTTTAGATAGATCTATTGATGCTTTGCGCTTATGAGATATGAATGTATGCTAGATATGATGCATAAGATGCTCAGTTATTAATCTATTGAGTATAACCTATTTATCATTGCTAAGTGCTAGATCTGAGTAATTACTGCAATGCTCCATGCTTTCTGCGAAGTGTATAAATGAATTTATGTTAGGAAATAATTGATGTTAAGTGTGTTGTAAGCAAGATAATCACAGATCTATGTCCCAGCTAAGGTTGCAGACACCTGATTCCTACAATCACCCATGCCTCTACCTTGGGTGAGACTTCATCTGCTTTACAGGTGTTGCAGAAAGGGCCAGTAGTTAGGGCTTTGTTGGTGCACTCTTGAGCGTTGAACCCTGGGTATGCCCCTGTGCCAACAATATTATACATAGTTTCAAACCGAACTCCCTTCAACAACACCATTTCTCCTCGAACCATCCTGCAGGTTTCCTTTTCAAATATTGTTTTTACCCCTGCATTGTCCATTTTTCTTACAAAAATCAAATTTATGGCCAATCTTGAGATGTGTAGAACACCGGGTAGTGTTCTAATCCTTCCATCTATGAGCCTCAACTTGACTTTTTCTTGACCTACGCTTATGGTTGTCGATTCATCACCTAGGAAAACATTACCTCCATCGTACCTTTCATATTCACAAAACCACTCTCTGTGGGGAGTCATTTGAAAGGATGCACCTGAGTCAACCAACCATGCTTCATGATCTTCATTTGTGCTTGAAGAAGCCAAGTACACATCCCCTCCTTCTTTCTTGGAGGTATTTTCTTCTATAGAAGGAAATTCTTCAAATCCCTTCTTTTTCTCAACTTTGGATATAGATTGCTTCTTGTAGTTCCCTTCTTTTCCACATCTCCAACAAACCTTTACAAACTTTTCAGGATATTTAGATCTACCCTTAGACTTAGACCTCCCACTTGAGAACTTAGATATATTTCTTTCCTAGGAACGTCCTCTTGCAAATAATGTGTTTGTGCTCTATCCTTCCATATTCTTTCGTCTCATCTCCTCCGACAAAAAGTATGAGACCACTTCATCAAACTTCAAGGAAGTTGTATTACTACTTATAGACACAACCAGACTATCCCATGATTTTTGTAAAGAACACAGTAAACTGATACACTTATCTTCATCTGAAATTTTAATCTCAACAGATACTAACTTACTTACCACAGTATTGAAGGCGTTCAAATTCTCTGCCACCGAGTCTCCATCTCTCATCCTCAGGTTATACAACTTCTTTCTCAAGAATATTTTATTTACTAGGGACTTAGAATGATAGAACTTCCCCAACTTATCCCATAAATCCTTGGTTTTATCTTCCTCTCATACATTCAGTAATATTGAATCTGAGAGACACCATTAGATTGTTCTCTTCGGCTTCTGATCCAAATTTTTCCAGTAATCTACTGAAGTTCTTGTAGGTGAAGTGCATGGATATACTGTGATCCACTAATCTCTGTCCACCAACAAGTATTCCATCTTGAGCTTTCACAACTCAAAACTTTTCCCATTAAACTTCTTGATCTCCGTTTTCGAATTACTCGCCATTTCTTTTCACCCGAAAAAACAATACCACAGATCTCCCATTGTAACAAGGCTTATTACAGTCCCAAGCCAAACCCTTGACCACAAAGGCGTCCCCCTGAAGCCAACAAAGCTCTGATACAAAATGTAGATTTTAACCTTGTACAATATTTATTGCAAACATATTTTCAGTAAAATAACAAAAAGCATATAATGGAAAATACAAACATTACATAGAGATTTTTCCCTCAGAAACCCAAACCGGAAAACCAACATATTCTATATTCATTCATAGTGATACATTGTTTACAATAAAATATACATATAGGAGCCAATGGCTTTCAAAACCCTAACCCAATGACTTGTATTAGTCAACAACCCTAATTCCTTAACCGGAAATAGAAAACCATCGGTAAAAACCATTTGCCAAAAAACCACCCAACAATGGACATGAAAAACAAGGAAAAGATGTGACATATTTGCCGAGGAATTTTTTTTTTCTCAAACCCCCCTGCACATCGGACGCAATGTAGACACTACTACTCATGCAAAGAATATAACACATACCAAACAATAAGGTTCACACACAACTAGCAAAACAAAAAATTGTATAGTTTATAATTTATATGAATAAAATTTGTCCTGAAAATATGTATAGTCATTGAATCTTTTTTTGTTTCTTCTTTTTGTTCAAATTCATGAGTGTATCATCATCACATTCGTCTCAATCCTAGTCTTCAACTATTGGGTCTTGTTCTTTTGTTGGAAGGAGATGGATCAGCTCAAGAGTTCTACTACTTCTAGTAGTAGGAAGTGGATGATGATACATTATAGGGGCATCCACTACAATAACAAAAAGTGTTAAAAGGACATGGTTAGTTATTATTCATAGCATTGTTTCATTAGTACAAATATCATTACTATGTTTTTTACCTAGAGTAGTGGAAACCATTGGTTGGATTGTCATTGGTTCCTCTCCTCTTCGAGCACCTTCATCTACATGCTCTTCCATTGAAACAATAAAATTTATAAGTACACCATATGAAGGAAATATTTATAATCGTCATATTATTCATTTTATTTTAAATACACACATACTGTGATGGGTTTTTGAACCAATAGTATCATGGGGTTGTTTTCCACCACCATCAAATGAATTGATGTTTCTTTCTTGCTTAAAACAAATAAACACATAATCGATTGATCGACTAAATCAATTGTCAATATATTTGACAAGTAATCAACAACTACAATCTTGTTATTTTATTTACCAACTCATTCGAAGGGTCATATTATGTTTGTGATCCCTTCCTTTGTCGATTTTCCACCACAAATTGAAATCTAAACTTGAAGCCGAGCATCATGTCTTCTTTGGTGGCGACAATGTTGAATGTATCCCTCTACATCACATGGCATACGATATATATTTTTATTATTGGCTACAATTAGATAAAATTTGCATGATGATATGTATAATATGAATACAGTATTTGGGACTTACAATTCAAAATAAATTATTTGGGAATAAAGTAACCACCTTGGCCAAGTTTGTGTTTTCCATGTTTTTCCATTCTTTCCTTGGTTGCTTTTGATGTGTCTAGGTGCCTGCGAAAAGTTTCAATTATGTTATAAGATATCACGATTTTTCTGTAGAACTAAACAAAATTTAGTGTATTCAATTCAAAATATCATATATACCTTCCATGTCCAGGTGGTGTCTTCCCTTCATTTCTCAATGCACTCTCTTTTTTGTCCTTCTATATATTCTTCCATTCCTTCTCGAGAATGGCCAGAGGATGATCATACTTAGGGTTCTTTTTCAATTGAACCCTATATTGATCTTTGACATATTTCAAATATGTATTGGCCCTCAAGGTTATTTCAAACATGTTGAATAAATCACCAAATAGGTCGACCATATGGTCTATAATATTCTTTTTCATATCTTTATTCTGGGCATTCCACTGTGTGCAAAGGGTGGTCTCGAATATCTCTAAATACTTGGCATGCAAGGTCTTGTAAAAAATATTGTTTCCTAAAAAATTATATTAAAATAATATGAAATATGTAGGTTTCAATCAAACAGTAGGAACTATTTAACATATTCAAAATACCCGAGATTTGTAGTATCTTCAAGGGAACCAAGTTTTTATCCACCAAATAGTTGATGGAGAGTTTTCTCGAGCTTTGAACACATGTTTCCCCAGGATAAAAATGCTCTGGATGCACATAACCAATATCCTCATGACATTCTCCCTATATACCCTTAAGTGTACGATATAGTGTGTGTGGTGGGGTCATCTCATGGGCCCCAGGGGTTTCAATCCTTTGAGCCATATGTGAAGAGGAAAATATCCTTGTAGGTATGTGGCTCATGATAAGATGTTGTTGGTTTTGTGCATCACTTCCACCAACAACATCCCCATGACCAGGTTGTCCCGTCGGATCCAAAATTTCCTATAGAAATAAAACGTTAGAGTATTGCTCATACAACGGTATCAGAAAAAATTTCATAAATCAATATATGTCAGAAATAGTATTTTTTTTAAGTTGTGCTTATCCCAAATTGTTCTATATCCTGCCTTAAAATTTTCATCATTTATTTTCCCTTCTTTGTAAGTGGCTTAGACCTATCAAATTCAATGTATTCCCTAATTCCCTTTCTCAAGGCCTTTCAAATTTTTTCATTGGGTTGATGGAATCATATATTTCATTCCACACATCATCATTCTCTGACGGTGTGCTCATCTATATC
Source organism: Picea engelmannii (assembly GCA_009831015.1). Lineage (NCBI taxonomy): Eukaryota > Viridiplantae > Streptophyta > Pinopsida > Pinales > Pinaceae > Picea > Picea engelmannii. The sequence goes on along the minus strand of ML789366.1, from coordinate 121,670 downwards.
AATAAATAAACATGTTAATTCAATTATTGTAAGAAATAATTTATATGAAAATCATTGTTATACCTACTGTGAGCTAGCAAATGCCTTCCCAAGATCACCCTGCCACATTATAAAATGCATGACAATTTAGAATGTTAGAAAATAATCTAAGAAGCATGAGATATTAAAATGTATGTTAAAGGTATAAAAAGGAAAATAGTAATTATTGGTTTGGTATAGTGGTAGAACATATTTACCCCCATAATAGAAGTGCTTCGATCGATTAAATTCAAGTCGTAAATGATCAACAACTCTTCCCTTGCAACTATTGTTTTCACTACACATACGAATATTTGATTTTCTTCACACCCCTCAAATGTACAATTGGGTTGTTTTCTTGTTGTCCCAAGTCTTGTATTGTTAATCAGCCCTACAATATTCATCGATGCCTTTGTCCTTCCATCAATATACACTATCACTCCTTTATTGTGATCGTTGTCTTTAATTGTATATATAATTTTCAATGATTGAATATCTCTGAATACTTGGCATTTATCAAACCAACCTCAACCAATATCCATAGTTGTAGCATGGTCCGACATACTCCATCAACTCAAAAAGTCCTCCATCTTTCACCTTTGTGTCATCCATGGAGAATAGACCCAGACCATGTATGGGCGATGGAGCAATGCAATAAATCCTCTCATTGACACAGAAGTCAATGTCCAAATGAGGAAGTTCATTGGGTATCCATTGTCTCACTAGATGTTTGTACCTCAAAGGAAACTCAACGTCACCTATACTCTCATCGTCATAATAACATGAACCTCTTTCAACAAGAAATAATTCCATGCGGCTACGAAATTTTCTTCTAACCTTTTCACCTCTAGTTGATCTCTCCCTGTTAGATGTGTTGGACGTAACACTTTCCCCCCTCCATCCAAAAATTCACTCGCTTGAGGATGATAGGTTTGAAAAGTACCTATTCATTTGTACCTACACTCCATCAAATTAGAAAACATAGTTAGCGATGATATGATTGAATTTATCCTTATCATCAGAATTTTTTGTCGAATTTTGACCCCATATGTAGTAGTGAACTAACCAAATATGATTTTTAATCAATTTTTAGGAGAGTAAGTTTGATTAGTTTGGAATAGGAAAATATATATATATGTATACAACCTAAGTTAATAGCTACTTCTAATCCTAAAATCAAAGCTTCAAAATCAACTATATTATTTTTACAAGGAGAGTTTAGAAAATAAGCAAAATGGTGTAATTTTCCTAATGGAAACCACATCCTTCACCTGAATAGACATTGCCAAAATGCATGTGCCAAACATGATCATAATAATCACATGTGAACATTGGGCTTGAAACAATTCACACTTTTTTCTTTGGTGAAGATGGAATAAGTGTCGAAATTGGTCTTAGTAAAACTAATATTAGGTTTAGAGAGACAATCAACATACAAGGTAATATTTTCTTCTCTATAAATAATGATGTTTTCTTATTTTTAGGAAAAAATAAGTGTGTTCTATCAAAGATCAGGTAACCGAAAGTCAAATTTTTCTAATCACACCCAAGAATAATGGAATAATTTCTCACTCCCATATCCATAATTTGAATATTATAGTTGTTTGAATCTCAAGGTGGATGCACATAAACAAGGTCACATCCTTAATCTTACCAATCATAGTATGTCATTTATTGTTACATAAAATCATGCTTCTTAGAGCATCGTTAGTGAAAGACAAGCCAATTTTCTCCATGATTATATTAGACATCACAGTGGGACCCAATCCCCCATCTAGAAGGAAACAGTGAGAAATTTATCCATGATTTTCATTAACACATAAAAATTAGGGTTCTTACAAGATTTATGTTGCCGCACAAAATCTTTTTGAGGGAAAATTATTCCTTGCGAAGGAGAGCTTGGGATAATGACTAGGCAAGCCACCCACTATAACTTCAGTGGTATTGCCTCTTTGATTTAAGGCTAGGGTTTCTAACCTAAGGAGGGTATTCCTAAAGGTTCAATACTAAGTCCTATCATTGTATTTAAAAGGGGAATGTTTAGGACTTGGTTTGGTTTAGAGTTTCTAGATTCTCTTAAGGGTAAAAAACATCAAGTATGAGAGAAGAGAAGCCACGAAGATTAATTGATGACGAGTTCAAAGTAAATATAACTTAGATTAAAATTCTCAATTGAAAGTCCTTGGAACATGAAGTGTATTACATTTAAATTAATCAATGTAACAAAACAATGTACGTACCATTCACCATTCATCGTCATCCACGAAACAAATGCCAATGTGAATCAATGAAATTGCACAAGAAAAATTGTGTGTTCTTATCGAACCATGAATTAGTTCACACCATTCCAACATATACCATAGGGACAACATAACAACGAATGAAAGAGAGAAGTTTTCGTAGTTATGCAGGGCAATTGTGCAACATGTATTCACCATAAACCATTCACATTCAAGTGTCAAAACTAAATGTCAAGTGTTGCAAAAGATTGTATCCATACTATGCAATGGAACATAAAACAAAGGCATGTCAATAGTGATGTATTATACCATTCAAACAATTAGTATTGTGCCAAAAAAACCATAAATAGTAATGTTGTAACAAGGATAGGAGTTAAGTGCATTGATTATGCATGTTTATCATTCAGATCATGTGCCATAGATCATTGATTATTAACCCAAATATCCAAAATAGAATTCAATTGTTGTATACACCAGATCTAGAGCATGAAATGTTGAAATCAATAAACTGTGTGAAATAATGATGTACCATAAACTTCAATTCTACAATTTTGAAATAATGAAACTACCTTGTGAACAATGATAAAGAGGAGAATTTTTTTAGCTCTTAATGAGATCATTGGAATATTTCATGAATCAACTTGTTTTTGTGATTTGAGTAGAGTAGAGTACATATCGATACCCAAACATGAATTTATTCTCTGCAGTTTCAAACAGTGAATTAAAACCCTTTGGACCGTGAATAACAAGGTGAAATTTTGTTGTTTAGGAGGTATCATTGGATCTTCTAATACATCATTTTATCACTTAATAAAATTTAGAGCAAGAACACCTCACAAAGTTTGCAAAGAAAGGGGTTATACTACCATTAAGACACAATTTAATCTTTGTTGTCCTACACAGTAAGTTCGACCCTTAGACAATTGTAAAAAAATGGTGACATTTTTATCTTTCGATGAGGTCATCAGACCTATTTTCAAGATCGTATTATTCTAATGATTTGTCTAGGGAAAAGACACTTCAAATGTTGCAAAAATAAGTGATGAAAACCAATAAAATCGGCATGTACTCAGAATTATGTATTTAGAATTATGACCAAAACATGATTAGCATTTAAGATTCTCAAATTCTCCATGGCATCGATTGTGAGATCCACCATGACATCTATTGTGAGAATGTGAGCACGCCAACCAATGGGGTCGAAATACTAGCTCGTGTGGAATCTTGTAGATATAAAAAATGAAGAGAATTGTTTTGTATGTCGATTAAAGAAGAGTCCGCGGCCTTATAAAGTGTCCCACATCATCGATGAACTAGCGTCCTTTGGCATGAGATACCATAGTGTCATCTCCATAATGAGAAATTCTATAATGAAAATAATTGTCACATGGGTCAATCATACATTATATCCTTTAGGAAAGATCAATAAGATTTGGAGATCCAAGCCTGGATGAATTTTTTGTTTAGCCATAAGCCACCTAATAAACATATCAATATGTGCATTGAGTAATATTTATCATCCTCCTTGAATGAGAGGAGAGATCCAACTTCCAACTTCAAAACCGACATGGAGGAAACCTTCTTAATGTAAAAGGATGACCTTGAGGGTTTACCTAAGTGCAAGAGGTTCTTAAAGGGGGTAACCTTCCCATGAGAAGAGGATCCTTTAAAGTAGAGGCACATTGAGAACTAACCACAATGGAGACAAAATTCCCTTTTAGAGAATTTCCTCACTTGCACCAACAAGGGTCATGCAATCCTCTATCACTATTACAACAAATGCATCCCAACATTTAGGTATATAGCTAAATATTGGTAACTCTCTTTTTTTTCGGTAAAAAAGAAGATTTGTATTAAAACAAGCCCCCGACTCTATATATATGAGTAATATTATTATGAATCTTATTAATAAACCAAAATGTACAAAAAATATTATAAAAAAAAAGGTGTGAGACGAGATGCTTAGAAAACACAATAATCAAATATTTAAGCATGCCCTCTTAGGTTGGATCTATGTTTCTTTTCTACATAAACATGATACCAACACTAAGACCATTATTAAAAAAGAATTTTGAAAACCAAGTCATGTCAAATCACCAAGCATATAACATTGTAATGCAACCTTAGGCACCAACCCATTACAACATGAAGGCTAGTTAGAGTCCAAATTAATGTCCATGGTAGTCTTCTCTAACATAGAATGCTAAACGGTAACCAATTTTATTTGTCATCTTTGCTCCATGAGGATATTATTAATATTTGTTTGTGTTCTATAACCATTAAATTCTCATTGAACAAGAATTTACAATCTTTCAAGATTAGCTTCTCAAATTTGGATGCTAATTTTGGATGTTCACAATCCATCAACATGTCATAGTAACTTTCAATGCTTGGGAATTAATTTAGATTTGGAATTTGGATGCCAAGGAACCCAGTGACAAGGTGTATTGGCATCCAATATTTGGACACCATAACGAGAACTAAAAATGCTCAATATGGATGCTAATAAGCGATCACAATAGTGTACTTATAAAAATACATTAGTAGCTCGTTGACGATGATGACAAGGATTGTGACAATCACAACGACGATGATGATGATGACCATGGAAATGACAATGATTACGATGATGATAGTGTCAACAACGACAATACATGATAGTGATGATGATGACAATGACAATGATAACGATGATGATGAGGACGAGGATGACGACGAAAATGTTGATTATGGTGATGACAATGATGATGATGATGAGGATGATGATGATGACAATGAATATGATGACAATGACAATGATGATGAGGAGGAGGAGGATGACAATGTTGATTATGATGATGATGAAGACAATGGAAATGATGATGATGATGACAATTACGATGACGATGACGATGATGATGATGGCGATGACGACGACAATGACAATGACATTTATGATGCATATGATGATGAGGAGGAGGAGGAGGACTAGTAATATGATGAAAATGTTTATTATGGTGATAACAATGAAAAATTATGACAATGATGATGACGATGACTAAACAGTGATGATCCATGACAATGTCGATGATGATGACGACAACTACATAGTGATGATCCATGAAAATGTCGATGATGATGACGAAGACAATGATGATGATGATCATGGCCATGACGATGATGATGATGATGATGATGACGACTATGATGATGATGATGATGATGATAATGATATTGATGATGATGATGACAACTACAATGATGATGATGATGATAATGACAACAATGTTGATTATGGTGATGACAATGATGATGATGATGACGACACCACGATGACAATCATGATAGTGATGATGATGACGATGATGAGGAGAAGGATGATGACAATGATGATGATGACGATGATGAAAATGATGATTATGACCATGCTCGTGATGATGGAAATGACAATGATGATGACAATGGAAATGATGATGACGATGGTGGTGATGATGATGATTTATGGCGATGATAATGATAATGATGACAATGGTGATGACAATGATGATGACGACAATGGTGATGATGATGATGATGATGATGATGAAAATGACAATGTCGATGATGAAAATCATAATGTCGATTATGAAGATGAAGAAATCGATGATGATGATGACCATGATGATGATGATGATGATATTGATGATGATGATGATGATGATGATGATGATGATGATGACTGCAATGATGAGGATGACGACGACGACAATGTTAATTATGGTGATGAAAATGATGATGAGGATGAGGAAGATGATGGTGATGATGATGATGATGATGATATTGATGATGATGACGATGACAACTACTATGATGATGATGACGATGAGGAGGAGGAGGAAGATGAAAATGATTATGATGGCCATCCTAATGACGATGATGATGACAATGGAGACAATGATGATGATGATTTATGGCAATGACAATGGTGGTGATGATGTTGATGTTGTTGTTGATGATGATGATGATGATGATGATGATGATGATGATGATGATGATGGTGATGGTGATGGTGATGATGACAATGGAAATGACGACAATGATGATGATGATGACAATGACAATGTTGATGATGACCATGACGACGATGATGATGATGAATGTGATGATGATCATGATGATGATGAATTTGATGATCATGATTGTTGTAACAGATATCAAAATTGATTGTGCTTCCCAAGACTGGTTCTGGGTGCATGGCTTCGAAATTTGGGAAATACTTGCTTTCTCAATGTTGTCTTGCAGTGCATGACGTATAAGCCACTGTTGGTTGAATCCCTTCATAATTGGAACCATAAAATCCCATGAAAAATCGAGGGTTTCTATGCCTTCTGTGCACTCCAAGAGCATGTGGAATTATCACTATCCTCGATGGGGGAAATCATAGCGCCATGGGATTTGGTGAGTAATTTGAGCAATATGTCGACTTCTTTTCAGAGGTGGGAGCAGGAAGATGTTCATTAGTACATGAATTGTCTGCTTGAGGATTTACACAACTGTGCCCTAGGTCCAGAGCCTTCAAACTCATGCCTATGTTTTGGAAGAAACACGTTTATCCAAAAATAATAATAATAATAATATTTGGTGGTTGTCTCAGAAGTCAGATAAAGTGCATGAATTGTTTGTACCGCTCAGACATGTTTGAACGTTCCATTGATTTGAGCTTGGCAATAAATGAAGTGGATTCACTAACAGATCCTCTGAAATCCTTCACAAAGGTAGAAACTGTTGATGATGTTAATCATGCTTGCGAACATTGTTGTCAACTTGTTCAAGTCTTAAAGCAACTCCCAGTCATCCAGCTTCCCAATGTTCTAATGGTCCATCCCAAGTGATTTATTGGTTATGGCTTTTCTAGTGAGAAAGTACACAAGATAATTGAATACCCGAGAGTATTAGACATGGAGCCCTTTGTGAGTGATACCCATCTGAATCAAGGACTACTTAAATATGAGCTTTATGCAGTGCTTGTACATTCTGGATACACTTTGGATTTTGGCCATTATTACTGTTTTGTTCGTTCCTCACTTGACAACTGGTATGAGATGGATGATTGCCAGGTGAATAAAGTATCTGAGTGGACTATTCTCGATCAGCAAGCCTACGTTCTTTTTTATTTTCGACAAGGATCTCCATGGTTTTCATGTGGCCTGGAACCTAAAGTGATGAGTGAATTGAAGATCATTGATTCTCCAAAATCTATAGTAGAAGAGGCTGTCACAAGCAATTGTTCTAATTCTCCTCCGAGCGACTCATCTGGTGATTTCAGTGAGGTTGATGCTGGCATTTCGGTTGGAATGCATTTGGATGGGAATCTTGAAATGTTTTTGACTGGTATTATGAAAGATATGGAGAGTCCTGATGCAGATTATTAGACAAGAAAGGGAATGCACCTAAAGGAAAAACTCGTAAGGTTGTACATGTTTTTCCGCAGAGCCTCACAGAAATTGAGATTGGAACAGGTGGACCATCTACTTGGGACACCAATCCTATAGAAAACAAGCCTCAGGTTCCTGAAGCAAGCGACAGTGCCCCATCTCAGAATGTATATCCATTTAGCAGTTCCTCCTATTCACGGTGGAGGAATCGACGGATTACTATGTTGAATGAACATTTTTGGAGCACGAATTGCCATGCAGAAAAGTCCTCAGCAGAGTTTGCATTGCAATATGAGTCTGCGTGAACAAGTGAAGGTTGATTCTTTGAGAGGATCAAAACTGGTTCTGCTGTTAGTCTCAAGGATTGAAGTTCATGAAATAGAGATTTCTATTCTGAAACAAATGTATACTAAGCTGCGGGACAAAGAGTATGAATTCGAGATGGTTTGGATGCCCATTGTAAATTTAGACAGTAATGATACATGGGGATCGTATGTGAGAGTTTCCTCATCTATGCCATGGTTAGCAGTTGCTGATCCTTGGTCAATGGAACCAGCGGTATTAGAATTAGTTAAACAAGATGTGGACTTTGGTCATGACAGCTCGAGTAAATTGGTAGGGGTGGACGAAAAGGAGAGAATTAGCAACAAAGATGAAATGGGTATGGTCTGGAGGTGGGGACTGGAAGCATATCCATTTGCTGGAGATACCTGGGACATCCTCTTGGAGGTAGAATGGGAGCAGTTAACGAAAAAATCAAGCCTAGAATTCCTCTTTCAAAATCTGGCACGGTGGTAAAGGAGACCATGCTTCATGGGCGAATGGTCTGGTTGTATGGCGTAGACCCTCCGGATATTCCAGTTTTCACACACACGTTTTACAGTGGGTCGAGAGAATTGGATTTCTGCAACATCCAAATCATATACATAAGGGGGTCATCTTTTCCATCGTCAATCGAATTCATGAACACAATATTCCCAAAGACGGCCCGTTTGCAGGAATGCTTATCAAAAAGATTGAAGATTTTGTATCTAACTTGCTGCTTCCATTATATGTTGCATCCAGTGGCTTGAAGACTGATTTTGCAACGATCCATGGAAGCACATCTTGGGGTTCTCTTATTTTGGTGATCGTGACCGCCTTTTATGGATTGGTGGAGTTGATAGGAAGGTTTTGAATGACGAAGCTTTTGCGATTTTGGCGCTAACGGCTCTATCCACAACGTTCATCACCGCCCCAGTAGTAACGGTCATATACAAGCCCGCAAGTAAGGCGGTTCCATACAAGCATAGTCAGAATCCTGGCCTATCTTCACGGTACGAGGAATTTACCATCAGTTATAAACTTGAGCCTGCCTTGCGCCTCTACATCATACGCCTGGTGGAGCTGTCATCATGATGGTCCAGAAGGTCAGAAAAAACGGCCTCCCCTTCTGAAATCGAAAACATTCCCAACATCGACCAGATAGTCGTTGCTTTCGAGGCGTATGAGCAGTTGAGATGGAAGATGGCTCGGTTTACAATGGCAGGAATTAGCTGCGATAACAGCTCTTCGGCCATAAGAGTCTCTCAACCAAATTTGTCGTGAGAGAATCTATCAGACTACGCGGACTGGAAAACCGATAGATGGCAGAAGCGTTTCTGCATAATGGAATAAAAAATCCCGTGGAAATAATACGTTTTCTGCACGATTCAGGTCGAAGAGGATTACCAGGGCAGCTGGCAAAAGAATTCGTTGTCTACAGCTGTGGAATTGTATTGTTGGAGCTTCTGACGGTTAGAAGGCCGGTGACGAAGATATGGTGAAGGGGTAATGAGAGTTGCAGGATACAGAGAGAGACAACACCGCCCTTTTCCAAGGGAAAAACTCATCGGAGCCTGCGAGAACTTCTTGTCAGAATTGTAATGCAGAGACAGAGTTGCGGGGCTCATTTACAGATGTCGCTTGGATAGTATAATAGATTTCGATATTACTCGGATCACCTCCGAGACTCGCAAGAGCTTAGAAAATGGATCGTGGAGCTGAAATCCATGGCGCAGATACGGCATCCTCATCTTTGTGATGTTCTGTGCTTCTACATCCACATCTCGGCGCCGGATTCGAACCCGAAACCCTCGTCGGAGCAGCTGGTGATGAGAATGCTAATGTGCATTTATGCCGAGGTTCTGGCGTCGTCTGCCTCTTGTCTCTTCCAGCCTCGAAGCAAAGCGGCAGTCCCTGGCAGCAGTAGAATCCCCTTGCGAATTCTGTGTTATGGTCAAGGTATAAGCAAAGAGGTGAATCAGATTGATTAAATGTGGGGGCCATTTTGTCATTTGAAATTCTGCAAGGTGAGAAGAGGAGAGGGGATGGCAGTGAATCAGAAGGCCCAACCGACACCGTTGGTCATTTCAATGTCCGAGATATGTCCCTTTGGCAGAATTAATAAAAAATATGGGCATTGCGTATTGGTATGGGTGTGAAGTAGCTRATTTGATTTAGGGATCGAGTAAGCAGAGGGTCGACTGTGATTCTGATACATTCATGTTCAACTGCCATGGAATCCTCTAACTCACCTGATTCGATAACTCCTCTTCTGGAATCCGAATAGAGTACGTTGGTCAATTGCAGAAAGCATTTGGAGTATCGATCTACTTATAAACAAGAAAAAAGACCATATTATTCTACTGGTAAAACGAATCATGAGGAAGTTGAAAAAGGTGTAGAAGTTAATTCCCCAATTGAGCAAGTTTCTCTCACAGTAGCCACAACCGATGATCCTTCTCTTCCAGTGTTTACATTCAGAGTGTGGGCGCTCGGATTGCTTTCATGCATTACACTTTCATTTCTCAATCAGTTCTTCTCATACAGAAGAGAACCTCTTACTATCACTGCGGTCTCAGCGCAAATCGTTGTTCTACCAATAGGGCGTTTTATGGCAGCAGCACTGCCTAAGAGAAAGTACTGGCTACCCTGGACCAGATTTGAATTTTGCTTAAATATCCACCTAGCAAGGATTTCTATGTTAAAATCATGAAGGGAAAGGGTTGTAGGAGGAAGGGGACACATATCTCAAGTGGCAAGAAGAGTATCACGAGAATCTAGAGCAGTTCCAACACCAGATGGCAATGCAGAATTGGCAGCATCCATACAGAAATGGCGTTCGGATTCTCAAGCAGACTCCAAGAGCAAGTTTTTGTCCTCTCTATTAGAACAGGCTCAAATAATAACAGTCAGGGTGACACCCAGCGTAAAAAACAAAACCAAACGCAGAAATCCATGTCCTACTGACGAGTGATTAATAACGGTTCAGAAAAAACTGACGAAGCATCTGGCAACTGCAGAGCCCAAGAAGACAAATCGTTTCGCATTCCCTGGAACACAAAGAATTTCAGATCTTTCTTTTAAAAGTATGAGGGAGGTAACAGAAAAAAGGGGGGGTGCATGAACGCAGGACTGGGAGAAAAACCTCTGTCAAGAGAGTTTCATTGTAATGGCTAAGTTCTTGTAAACCAGATTGGAGTAATAAAAATGATTTTTCTTGCGACTGTGAGATTCATCACGGTCGATTTCTTTCAGCATGTTTTCTTCTCCTTCAACTGTGTTAAATTTGATTGGATTTCATTATGTATGTTCCTTACTCACAGTTGATGTGTTATCATTTCTTTAGGTCTTCCTTAATCCATCACGATTGTTGTACATTTTGTTTTCCTCTAACCGGTGTGCTTCGTTATACTTTAGTACGACCACTACTATAACGAAAGGATTTGGGTTTTCTGCAATTGTTTATTGCCTTTCCTCTGCACCAGCTATCAGTTGTGTAAGACCAATCTGCATTTTCAGATTTCTGCATGTATCATTTGCTACGTCGGCCTTTCCTTTTTCTTTCCACTGCCACATCATGATTTTTCAAAGTGTTGAAAGATAGACTTACTTTGCCTCGCTTTCCGCAAGTATTTGGTCTCTGCTATTGTCTCTTTTCCTCGGTTTTCATTTGACTCCATGCCCAATGGATCATTTCCCTAGTTTAACACCCAAACTCCAAAAATCCAAGACCGTCTTTTATCCATAAATCTGCCCACCGTTTCACGCTTATTTCAATATATTTTGTGACATTTTTCGAGAGATCCCTCTCGGGTTGGAAGGGGCAGCTCCCAATCCAAAGTGGTTCGAGGTTGCCTCGGGATTGATTTGCTGCAGCCCATTTCAGTTTCGAGTGTCAACAATGATCATGATGAAGATGATGATGATGATGATGATTGCAATGATGATGATGATGATGACGACAATTTTGATTATGGTGATGACAATGATGAAGAGGACAATTACGATGAAACCACGACGACAATCATGATAGTGATGACGATTATGAGGAGGAGGAGGAGGAGAAGGATGAAAATGTTGATTATGATGATGAAAATCACAACGAAAACAATTATTAACCCATATAAATAAATACTTTAAAGAGAATAAATCATATAAAAGATATAATCACATAAATCATACATTTAAACATTTATATAATATCATTAATCATATTCTTATTCATCCAAGTCTACATATGTATCATCTGGTTTAGAATCGACATTGAAAGGATTGGCCATATCAAAATCATCATCATCAAAGTCATTTTTTATAATATCATCATCAATATGATCATTGAGAATATTGTCATCTACATCTGACTCAACTTCTTCGACTTCTTCATATGACGGTACATCTAACTCATGCTTCTCTGCATCTTCTTCTTCAATATCATCTTCTTCTAGTACATTATGTTTTACAGGCCTTCCTCTTGGATCGTATCTGACAACATATGACCAACCTACTTTACCTGGAACCTCTGAATAAAATACTTGCTCAAATTGGCTTGAAAGAACATAATTTTATGTACCTAGGTCAAATGACCTTGTATTAACCATGGTAAATTCATTGGCATGTGTAATAACCGTTCTATCTGGATCATGTTCATTCATCTGTAACCTACACCATTTTATCTCGAATAGAACTAATTTGAAGGATTTAAAGTCACACTCGATTATATCATCCAAATACCCATATTATCTATTTTCCGATATTTTTGGATGCATGTCACTTCCTGAGGAAACATTAGTGACTTAAAAGACTGCAACTATCCCACAATCATATGTTTTCTTCTTGTCATCCAACTTTTTGATGTGAAATTTATGACCATTGCACCACGTAGCCTTGTGGCGTGTCAACTGCAATATTCCCAACACGTAAAAGATGCATTATCAATCAATAAACATATTTGTAATTAAGAAAATTTTATAAAAAAACACACCACATAGATGAATATATTGGAAAAAACTAAAACATTATGGGGGTGAATAATATGCTTGCATATTTATCTTTTAAACCATATGCTAAATCAATTTCCCTCTAACTATCTTTGGTATCTTGATTACGATGAGCTTCTTTAAGCAAAGTAGCCACCCCTTCCCATGCTAACCTACCATTTCATTGTATACATCAATATGTCCATACCTTCATCCAATCAAAATTGTTTAAGATGTATAAATGTAGTGCATCCCACTCTCGACCAACTGTATGAAAAAAGAATAAAAATTACTAATTAGAATAAATATTAATAATTGATCATGGAAGCTAAATAAAACTTAAATAAGTAGAATATAGAAATAAATCAATATTAATGCAAAGTATTATAGATATCTACCATGTAATTACCTTTCACTTTCCTCATTCTACCTTTCCCTACCAAGACCTCCCCTTCAAATTTGTTAATGGAATTGACATCCCAAATCTGAGGCACCTTCATGATTTTTGTTGATAATTTAGGAGTATAATGACTAATGTACACCAAAGATTGATATACCATATAACCCTCCACCATAAATCCCTCAGGACATGCTTTGTGTCTAACAAAAGCCTTCAATGACTTCAAGTTCCTCTCCACCATCCATATTGACCTTGTGTGTACAGGTCCACACATTTCAGTCACCTCAACTTGGTGTATGAGGTAGTGTTCTTGTGCATTGAAGAATACTAGAGGTAGATACTTTTGCATTTCACACATTAGTCGAGGAATTTCTCTCCTCCAATATTTGATATATTCTTTATGGATTTCTTTAGATGACAAACACCTACACATGATATAACAAATAAAATCATAGGTTTCAACAAAAATGTATATATATTGAAAGTAAAACAAATGCCGACAAGTTGAGCAACAACGATTTTGCATATAAACCATTAATATTTACCGCATGTATTTTCCAAGATCATTTATAACTTTTTTTACATTGTTGTCAAAGCTATGAGGGGGAGATAGAGGTAGAACATATTGTAACAACAAAGGGATATTTAATTTTTAGGAAAATAAAACCATATTATAATACTAAAAAGTCATATATTTACCAATATAGAAATCTACCAAAATTATTTTCCTAGTGAATGTATGTTGATCATGATTTTTCAACCCACCAAATTCACCTTTCTTCATTAAGATATTCTTTATGTTTGAAGCAAATCCTGTGGGAAATTTAATTTTCCGAATGACCTCTTTTACAACATTGTTTTCCTACTCTATAAATAACCATGGAAGACTATTTTGGTGTCTAATTTTGTTTGAATAAATCACATTTTGCAGTGCATGATTGGCTTCCTAGATGTTAGTACAATATTTGACAATTGTTTCTTTGTCACTCCTTCCATCTATGATTCTCCATAACATTTTTGTTGCATTCTTCTCGATATGCATTGTATCAAACAAATGAGATATTTGTAGGTTCTCATAGTAGGGAAACATATTATATTGTATAAGGTAACTTTTGATTCATCATGGAATCCCATTAATTCCTTGACGACATTTATGAAAAATAATTAAAGAGATTACAACAATAATTGTTAGGTACAATAAACTGAATTCAATACAAATTAAAATTGTAAAACATTAATATATATGACACACAGACTAAATGCTTATGTTGATGATTTCTATTATATTCCAACTTCCATAGGTGAGATGTCATTCTTCATGGTTTTATTCCAGTCTCTTCTTTTAAATTTTTATTTTTTTTGCAGTTCAATACATATGGTTCTTAGGGAGGAAGTACCTATACTAGTCAAATACTTCATTTCCTAGACTTCTTGAACAACGTGATTTTGACCTAGGACCACAAAATGGACATGAAAATTTACCCTTTGTTTGAAGACCTGCAAGATATGGATTAATGTCAATATTATTTATATAACAATGAATTAATATTTAAGAAGCATGCATCATATTTTCATAAAATTATATACTATTAAAGTGAAAAAGTATATTACATACCACAAAAATGTGTTAGCCCTGGGGCATCATGGATTTTCCATTTAAGTATTCCATGGAATTGAATTTTTTTTTTCCTTATTGGTCTAGAGATGTCATACATAGTGATGCCAACCCATAACTTTAATAGCTTATCGACAATAGGCTCAATATATACATTCATATCTTTCACTTGGTACTTACCCGATTGGGTGAAAGCACACATAATTATTACCTTGTGTGTGTGTGTGTGTGTGTGTGTGTGTGTGTGTGTGTGTGTGTGTGTGTTATATAAGTAATTATGCAAGGAATAAGACAAACTAAATGCAACATTCAAACGAATATTGTAAACAAATACTTGGAACAATCATTTCCAACATTGTGTGCTCCCTCTTTATTGAAATGTTAAGCCCTAAATAATGGCTCATTACCTCTTAATTGGGGCATATTACATTAGTAATTTTATTTTATTTATGTCGGCTTTATTCCATTAGTTGTAATTATACCTCCTAGTCTCCTATATATACCGAGACATTTTCATTTGGAATCATCTTGAATTTTACATTTATGTGGGAATAAGAAGGTTTCCCCCTCGAAGAGGCTTATTATATGAATTTATCTCTTTTTCAAGGTGTTGAGTACTTATTCTAAGGTTTTTCTATGCTATATTGATATTTGTTTCTTAACATATGGTATCAGAGCTCAAGGTCTTGGGGTTTCGCTGCTACATCTGAGACACCTTGTAATTTTCCCTTTAACTTTTTTTTCTACAATGTTTCAGAAGGAACGAATTGGAGGATATTTAGTAGATGGATCATGGTACGTTTGGTTAAAACTTCAGCTCCTGAAGCCTTATAATTTCGGAGATACATCCTGTGAAAGATAGGGTTCTAGAATCATCCTGAACTGAGTCACTGCGGAATTTTCGCTATAAAAAAGTTTTTATAAAGTTTCAAACTCTAAAATCCAAAGGATATTCACATAAATCAGTGAGGTATGTGTGGTAAAAACTTTAGCTTCTGGGTCATATTACATTTGTAGAGACACCCTGTGGAAGATAGGGTATCTGACTAGTCCTATTGACTA
>ML789366.1:86144-102407 GCA_009831015.1 Picea engelmannii | reverse complement strand
TGGCTGAAGATTCCACTTGGGAAGATGAATCTTTTATACAGAAGCATCCAGAGTTACTCAAGTGTTGCGGACAACACTTGTCTCAAGGGGAGGGGCATGTTAAGCCCTAAATATTGGCTCATTATTCCTTAATTGGGGCATATTACATTAGTAATGTTATTTTATTTATGTCGGCTTTAGTCCATTAGTGGTAATTATACCTCCTAGTCTCCTATATATACCAAGGAGACATTTTCATTTGGAATCATCTTGTAATTGTACATTTATATGGGCATAAGGAGGTTTTCCCCTCGAAGAGGCTTATTATCTGAATTTATCTCTTTTTCAAGGCGTTGAGTACTTATTCTGAGGTTTTCCTATGCTATATTGATATTTGGTTCTTAACATGAAATCCAAGGAGGAAGGTTATTGTTTATAAAAAAAATAGGCCAGACTGAGTAAATAGACCTAATCTCACCAATTGGTTTGGCATCGTCATCTGCCAATGAAATCCTAACATTACAAGGTTCTTCTTTAAAAATTGGCCATCTTTCTTCGATGTTTCTAAACGCAGAACCATCTGTAGTCATCTGAATAAAACCATATTCACTTATGTGCCATGCATGGTAATCCATAAACCACGCAATGCTTTGACACATGAACAATCTTTGCAAACATGGAATTATCATAATATTACGAAGAACCTTGTGAGGCACCTTTTTTGTTAATTATCGGTTCAATATCTACTGATTTGACATTGCGAGCATTTTTTTTCCAATGCATATTTTCCATAATATATAATATGATCATTCAGACATGCATCAATATCCTAATACTCCATTCCAATATCTTTCTTAATGGCACACAACTATCAGTATGTGCGAGGTAAATTATTTGATGGTGGTAGGAAAAATTCACCTAACAATCTACAACATAAACAATAACTAGTTAATGTAAATAATAGTAAAAAAAATATTACATCCTTAATTTACAAATTAATTAACACTAAAAATAGAGAAAATCAAAGTCGACCTTTACATATAATATGTGAAGTATTATATTACGTATCTTAGGATCTATGTGAGACAAGTGTTTAACAAACCATTTAATACCTTCAAGTTCACCAACAACATTATAACAAAGATAATATTTGTTCTTAAGCCTTCATAAAGGAGTTGTTTTTATTTCTCAAGCAAAGGTACATCATGAATATTATCAAATTTTTCCTCATCAATAAGAGATAATATGTCCTGGATCAATCTATTTCTCCCATCATCCGACTCAACAATATTATTGGTGTCATATGCTTCCATAGGATTGACTTTATCTTCAATATCCATACCATATTCCATATCTTGTACAATAGTATTTCTACTACTACTTGGAATATATTTATCCAGTGACATACACCTAGGAGGATTTATCTTTACAATTAAAAATAATCAATAACATTAGTGTATATAACAAATATTAAAATGAAAGAAAATTTTATAAATACAATCAATACAAAGACATATATAATGACTGACTTACCATGGGATGATATGTATGCCCCCCTTCACAATGCCCATACGTCCAACAATGTCTTTCAACCATTTTCCTTACAAGTCTTCTTCTTTTCAATCCCTTGCATTGATTGCAAGGGAAATAACATTTCCCATCAATACTGACTTTTGCCTCCAATGCATCCCTTAGCCTAGAAATCATCCTTTCACTCTCTTCAGAAGTTGACATTGGGATTTCCTATATTTACAACAAAATCCATTGAAGCAATATAAGTACAATAATATACGAATATTCTTAAGGTACAAATGTCATTGAATTATATTGACCCCATATGTACTAGATAATTAATCCATTTTCATCAAAGATTTATTAAATTTTTATAGCAGTAGTCAACAATTAATCAACAAATCAAAACCATACATTTTTACCACATAAGTTACAAAGCTTGACTATAATCAAGTAACAAAATCAAACAATAAAAGAGGACTAGACCAAGACAAATTGTATAGTAATTAAATGGAATTGAGTAGACATGTTCATACCTATTTCATGGGGAACAATTTGTGTCCCCAAATGAAAAAGGGTCTAAGGGTTAGGAATCCAAAATGGTTATTTAAAAATGAGACAAAGTAATGTTGAAAAATTGTATACTTCAAAGTACAAAATCTGAGCTATCTAGATCAAGAATTGGATTTGAGGCAAGTAGCACATAGAAAAAAGACTAATAAATCATGCAACGAACAATGAGCATAAAAATATTTTATAACCATTGCACCTACAAAAAAATAATCAAAAACACTCACCTCCTTCGATCTTTCGACGAACGTTAACTATGTCAAAGTTGACCAAATCAGTGACCATTAAATCGTTTTCAAATGGGTAATTGGCATTCTCTACATTCTTAGATAGATATATTAACTATCATTGAAATATAGATGGCTATAGAAGTTACTTGAAAGTACAATGTTCATCAGGGCGCCCAGAAAAAAAAGATTAAAATTTTAATATTATGTTGTAATTTGTGACAGTATGATTGAATTTTTCCTTATCGTTGGATGTTGTTTTGTCAAACTTTGACCCCATATGTTGTAGTTCCTCCTTTTCCATGTGCAACATCTAAGGGTAAATGTGGAAAATATCCAAAGCAAGTTTCAAAAGGGGACTTACTAGTGGAAGTGTGTACTACCATGTTATAAGAGTGTTGAATATAAATAAAATTTCCATTCTATGTCCTTGGATGCTTCCAATTGTACCCCCTCAAAAGGCGAAATGATATCATGTTCATTAGTAACTTTTGTCTAACCATCTGTCTTTGGATGGAACACTATATATTTCTTCAACTTGGTGTCCATCTTCTCCTAAAGTGTAGTCCAAAAGGCACTAGGAAATATAGTATATTTATCTAAGATTATACTCCTTGGTGTTCCAAATTGCACCAAGACCTTTTCAAAGAACATGATCATTGCATATTTTTCCCTTGATGGTATTTTCACAAGGCATGAGAATGCATATCTTATAACTAAGCATGTCCACTACCATGAATATATAGTCATTTCATCTCCCAGTTCTTTGCAAACCACCCACAAAATCCATGGAGATGTTATCCCATGGTTTAGGAGGTACAAATAAGGGATGGTAGAGGCCTTTATTCCTATCATTAGGTTCATTGGTGCAACGAAGTATGCATCCTCTAATACATTGAGCTACGTTTCTCCCATTTTGTGCCAATACACAAACCTTTGTAAGTTGGTCACTATTTTCCAAACACCAAAATGCCCTACAACTTTAGAGGTGTGAGCCTCTCTAATAAGTTGTAATCTCCTTTAAGAACATAGAGCTTATCCAATTTATAAAGAAACATGATCTAGAGATGATACTCAGTGTTGCTATCATCTTGTTTTACACAAACCTAACATTTTAGTTACTGAAATACCTCGTTGAAGTTCTAATATTTTGTATATACCTCTTTGTATGAATCATGGGTGAAAGGATCCAAGTGCATAAGAGTACAAAAAACTATGCAGATTTGGTGTGTGGATGACCTCAAAATCATGTTTGTGAACTTATTAGTACTACGCTTCTTATATTTGATGATAAGATGGAATTTATATAAAAATCCCATCAACTTGACATTGTGTATTGTTTGTTGAAGCTTTAATTTGGGCCTACAAATATTAAAGTGGTCAGCGATCAATGTGAATGATGGATTCCTTGCCCATCAAATAGTGCTTCCATTTTATAATTGTGTAAAACAATTCATAGAGTTCCTTGTCATGTGTAGGGTAGATCCAGTCTCTACCATGGAATATTT
The DNA here is from genome assembly GCA_009831015.1 of Picea engelmannii. NCBI lineage: Eukaryota > Viridiplantae > Streptophyta > Pinopsida > Pinales > Pinaceae > Picea > Picea engelmannii. The sequence continues at coordinate 98,611 of ML789366.1, read as the reverse complement.
TAGAATGATGGTATACCCACTCACCTCCTTGCATCAATGCCACCCCCATAGCATATCCACTTGCATATTTCTCCACTTTGAAGGGCTTCTGCAAATTGGGAAATGTGGAATAGGTGCTTGACTCATCTTTCTTTTCACTCTTCAAAATCCTTATGTTGATTCCTTCCCCATTAGAAACTCTTTCCACTCATTGTTATCGCATGGAGTGGTGTAGCCACAACTGAAAATGATGTTATAAACTTATGAAGGTATTGTGCTACTCCCACAAAGTTCATAACTTCAGTAAAATTAGTAGGAGTTGGTCCCTTGATGATGGCATCCATATTCGTAGTTGATGTTGTTTTAGAATGTCTAACCTCTGCATGATATGTAAAATATTTTATTTCCAGTTAAATCTAAAAATCAATATATCATTCAAGTAAACTATTACAAATTAATTTAGAAATGGATGCAATACATCATTTATCAAACACAAAAATGTAGCATGTGTATTACATCAACCAAAATTAATTACTAACCATGCATATAGACATTTCCTCGTATTGAATCCAATCTTCCAAGGGTCTTCTCCTTTTACTCATCCTTGATGGTAACTCTCTTTGAGATCCAACTTGGTGAAGCACTTGGTATGTTGTCGCCAATCTAACAAGTCATTCATCTTGGATAAAGGGTATGATTCTTCAAAGTGATATTATGCAATGTTTTTTAGTCGATACACATTCTCTAAGTGCCACCCTTCTTAGGAATTATGAAGATAAATGACCCACAAGGTGGGGTACTTGGTAGAATTACTTCCTGATATAAAAATAGCTACAAATGTTTCTTCACTTCATATAATTTCAATATGGAATGTATATACAATGCTATGTTTGGAAATGGGGACTCAAGAAACTATTGTATCTCATTCTCCACATCCCTCTTAGGTGATAACCCTTTAGGCTCTTGGAACACTTCTTTATATGACCGCAAGATCTCATCAACTAGTGTTTGCAATGTTTAGTACATCCCTTCAAATATGCCTTTACCGATTCATCTCCTTGCTGATTTTGTCTTAAGAAGAGAAATACAAACTTTATACTTGCAATGATCATTTTCTTGGCTTCAGTATCACTTACAAGAGAGATCTTGGATTTATCTTTGTATGCATTGATGTTAAAATACTTCCCATCCTTGATCAAGCGGTATTGATTTAATCTCTTCATGAAGATTGCTTCACCGATGTACATGCACGGGCTTCAAAACACTACACCACACACATCAAGTGGTACTACATCTACATCCACTTCATCAATATATTTTTCACTTATAGAAAATGTAATATTACACTACTTAGTGACCCTAATATTTGCATCATTATTTATCCATCCCAATTGATATGGGGAAGGATGGTCATGGACTTCCAATCCATTCGTATTTACCATATCCTCTTCCATGAGGTTTCCCTGCAAATCAAAATCAAATAAAGGATCCATCGTTGTCTTCTTTCCATAGATCTTGATATGGAATGGTTTAGTCGTCTCCTTTTCTTCCCTAGGATGGAGGATATTAAAGTTCACCTCCCTTTGCATTGTAGTGTAAAGAATATTTTCCTCTAAATCAATGTTTCTCTCTCTCTAGTTCCATGAATCCATAGCTAATATGTTCTTCTTCTTGGCCTTGTGGTTCTTTGGATTCAACTTTGGATGTAGCTTCTAACAGTTAGTGTAACAACCTCGTTTTCCCCAGTATGTAAATATATGTCTAAATGTCATCATGATTCATGGCTAGTATGTTTAATGTTTTGAACCTTGATGAACAATTAAAACAATAAAATGCATTTTGATGATAATGAAAATAAATTTGTTGATGGGTGGAACAATAACAAATAAGATGATACCATGAGAGGAAATAGTGAGGGGGAACCCTTACTAGTTGAAATGATGTCTTCCAGGTAGTACCCTATTGAATTAAAAATATTCAAACCTAGAAATGTCCTCTGTCTCAGAAGATTTATTTACCAATCAAGACAATGGTTGGGTGGTCCTTATCATACATCAATGAGATAATGGGAAGAGTACCCATCTGGAAGTTTATAATCTGACCCACGAACTAGGGGATTTCACTGATGAAATGTTGTTGTAGAAGGAAAGAAAATGAGGAAAATCGTGGACAGAGAGAGGAGGATGCACATTGTTTGGTCTAGGGACAAAATCTAAGTGGAGGAGAGTGTGTAAAACACCTCTAGTTCTTAGAAAACATAGGGAAGTCAATTTCTAGGTGTTCTCGGTAAGAAAATAGAAAATACGGTCTCTAAGACAAGTTGATAAATGGGGCTACAAATTTTGGGTACTTAGTTGTTTAAGGTAACTGTTGTGACTCCCTGAATCAAGAGCAGGCCCCCTTGCTTGGTAGAATTGGAGATATATCTTTATAAATTTATCTAGGTGGTTATCAGTGGCCACCCACCTTTTCCAACTAGCTCAAAACAGTTTTTTTGACAATTTTGGCAATTTACTATTTTTAGCGGTTTTAACTTTCGGAGCCATTTTGAGGGCCTAAATGAAGGTTTTTTGGGATCGAGATTATAAATAACAGACAAAGGCATGATTAAGCCCCCAAAATGAATATCCTCGATGATACCTTTCCAACATGCTATGATACGCCTAAAATGGAGATCGCATGCAAAAGTTACGACCCCATGAAGTTGGTGTACTAACTTACCCAGACGGGGCCCACCTGACTTTTGGTGCTTCATCTCCTAGGGTTAGGTTTTTGGATGTATAGGGTTTTTGTCATTCCTGTTTATTGTAAAAATTCCTTCAGAGCCTCATGTAATCATCTTCTTGCGAATGAGCACAGTGGTCACATATATTCTCAGAGATAATCCACCACCATTCTAGCAAGCTTGTTTCCGCTGCATTTTACAGTTTCGGCTTATTTCCTTATTGAATAGAAAACCATTTTTACTCTATCTCTGTTATTTTATGTTAAGCACTTGTTAATAATCTGTAGTCATTTCATTCTTCTCATAAAATATGGATCAGTGGTATCAGAGCGGTCTTCTCCTTGTCGTCTTAATGCATGTCCCCAACGAGGTCGGAGTACAAAGAGTGGGGTCTCGAGATTGTTTCTCTTGAGTAAAAAATCTCTAGCATGCCCAAGCGACCTCTCATGGAAGGAGAAAATAAATATGATGGGATGGGAGATCCTTTCAAACTATTGATTGAGGAATCCCTCATGCAACAAAGGAACGAGAGGATGGATAGTTTTGCGCAAATCCTTCAGCAACTACCAACAGGCGATGCATCTTCTTCGAGCGGAGGCACCACCCCCTTGAAGGTACAAATAAACTTCAATATTCCTATATTTGAAGGTCAGATAGACACAGATGTTGTAAACAAGTGGTTGAATCTATTAGAAGGGTATTTTCTGTCCATAACTTTTCGAATAGAGAAAAGATTACTTTTGTGCTCCTCAAAGTCATTCCCCATGTCAAAGATTAGTGGGAAACTTTCTCTGAGAAAAAGAAAACAGAGGAACCCTCATTATTTACAGTCATGGCCACCTAGGAATCCTTCAAGGATACTATTAAGGAACAATACTACCCTGTCGGAAGTTATGACAACTTGTATACCAAATGGACCACACTACGGCAAGAAAGAGACCAAGTAGTGCCAGATTTCACAAATATCTTGCATACCTTACGCACCAAGTTGGGTATCAAATATTCAGAGTGACATCTGGTGCTCAAGTATCACGACGCTCTGCATAGATACATCCATACCGAAATGGAATTTTTGGACATCTCATCCTTGGGCGTGTCCTACCAATATGCCGTCAAAATTGAGCAGAAGCTCAAACAAAAGATGCAGCAATTTGGGCTTGGGAACCCCTCACAACAAAATCCAGAAAAGGGCAACCCCAACCCACAGAAAAAGGACATAGAAAATATGGAAAGTATTAGTACAACCAGTCCAAGCCGCAAGAAAATAAGGACACCAAAAAGACAAAKAAAGATACCGRGAAGTGGTGCGACTTCCATAAGAGCCCTTGGCATAACACTGTTGACTGCCACTCAAAGMAGTCGATGGTGGCCRAAGTGAAAGCCTCTGAATCAGATGCAGATTCAGACTCTAAGACAKAACCAAAAATGGGAATAATGATCATTGAAGTGGAACCCAGTGCCACCGTTTCTACCACCAAGCTTCATCCTGGTGAACCAGACGAGCTAGAAGAAGGAGAACACCTATTCCATTCAMAGATGTGGGTAAAAGGAAACATGTTGCACGTCATCATGGATAGAGGTAGCCAAAAGAACCTCATCTCAGAATAGGTCGTCAAGCAGCTATCCCTACCGACAACACTGCACCCACAACCCTACACCATTGGATGGCTTCACCAAGGAAGAGATCTTTGCATCAACCAACAGTGTTGACTATCATATGGCATCAAGCCCTTCAAAGACGAGGTATTGTGTGATGTTTCTCCTCTCCAAGTTTGTGATGTTATTTCTGTTCAACCTTATTTATGGAAATGTCATGCTATATATGAGTCTAAGCCTCGTAGTGTTATTATTACTTTGAACAGGAAATACTACAGGATACCTGAGGTAGTCCCACCTAGTGTTATTTCCTTGATCTCTTCTAAGAAATGCAGGAAGGTCATCTCTCAGATGGGGAAGTTTGTCTTCTTCATGATTTGATCTTAGAATAAGTGAAATATCACAGCCACATCCAGGGTCTCTGTGGCCGACCTCTCCAAACAGCAGAAGCAAGTAGATAAGGTCGTGGAAGAATACTCATATATCTTCTCCTCACCTATTTAGGTACCTCTACACTGCTAGGTCAAGCACGCCATCGATCTGACCCCCGGTGCACCACTACCCAATGGGTCAATATATCGTCACTCTCTATTAGAGAATGAGGAGATCAAGCGACAAATCCAAGAACTACTCCACAAGGGGTACATCTGTCCCAACTCATCACCTTGCAGGAGCCTAATCATGCTGGTACAGAAGAAAGATGGAACCTAGCGACTCTGCATTGATTACCGGGCTCTCAATAAAATCACAATCAGAAATCGGTACTCGATTCCCCGAATAGACAATCTCCTTAATCAAATCACAGGGGACAAATACTTCAGTAATATTGATCTGAAGTCTAGCTACCACCAGGTGCCGATAGAACAGACAGATGTATGGAAAATTACCTTCAAGTCAAAGGAAGGCCTTTTTGAATGGTTGGTCATGCCCTTTGGTTTGATAAATGCTCCAGACACTTTCATGAGGATGATGGATGATATCCTGCGACCATTCACCAATACCTTTGTAGTGGTGTATCTGTATGACATTCTCATTTACAACAAGACTTGGGCCAAACACTTGCAGCATATTCAGCATGTTATGCACATTCTGCGGCAGTACAAGCTATACGCCAACATGGAAAAATGCTCCTTTAGCATGGACAGGGTCCATTAATTGGGATACATAATTGATCAGCATGGCATACATGTGTATCCATCCAAGATCCAAGTCATTCATGACTGGTCAGCCCCAACCACACTCACTGATCTTTGGAGCTTCTTGGGCCTTGCCAATTTCTACCACAGTTTCATGATGGGATTCTCCCATATTGCATGGGCCCTCATCCAAATAACTAGGGGTGGTGGTAAGGATAAATTTGTGTGGGTCCGGTCCCAACAACAAGTGTTCAACGATTTGAAGCAGCGCTTGTGCTCATCCCCGGTAATTTCACTACCAGACTTGTAGCATCCCTTTGAGATTGAGATAGATGCTTCAGACTATGCGGTGGGCATCATTCTCACTCAACATGGCCACCCTGTGGCCTATCATAGTGAGACACTATCATATGTTGTCTGTAAGTACCCTACTTACAACAAAGAAATGTACTCCATTGTGCAAGCCTACCGCCAATGGAGACATTACATTCTTGGGAACTAGACAGTCATCCACATTGATCATAATCCACTGCAGTTCATGCAAACACAAAGAAAATTGTAGAATGATCTCCATCAAAAGTTGTCCACATACTTGTAGCAGTTCCACCTCAACATCAAGTATAAAACATGAAGCACCAATCACATCGTTGATTGCCTCAGCAGACCGCCATTCATGGCACTCACCACGGTGCTAGACTCCTGCGGCCATGAGACCTTTGGATGGCCCCAACTCTGTGAGAAAGATCTGGACTCCGCCACCACCTGCCAAATGTTGGGTGCAAACGCAGTTGTCGATAATTTTCATCTTCAGGATGGGTTGTTGTGTCGCCTGGGCCATAACTGTGTTCCATCAAGTGAGCGAGTGAAGCTAATCTAGGAATCCCACTACAATTGGGTGGCAGGACACTTCAGCGTCGAAAAGACAGTGGCGATGCTACAGAAACATTTCTACTGGCTGAAACTTTGACGGGAGGTCATCAAGTATATATGGTCCTGCACTACCTGTGCTATTGCCAAATCAACCACTAAGAAACAGGGCATGTACACCCCTCTTCCTACTCCTGATAGGACATTGTAATCCATCTCAATGGACTACATGTCGAGCCTCCCATCCACCAAGCAGGGAAATGACTGTGTTTTTGTGGTTGTTGATCGCTTTTCTAAGATGGATATTTTGGTTGCCTGAAAGAAGAACATCACAGCAAAGGCCACTGCCAAGATCTTCTTTGAATGAATTTGGGTACATTTTGGAATCCCATAAACCATTGTCTCCGATCAGGACAGTCGATTTCTCAGCACATTATGGTTGAGCCTCTGGTCACTGCTGGACACCAATCTCACCAAATCCACGGCTTTCCACCCCTAGACAGATGGCCAAACCGAGGTCATAAATCGAATTATTGTGCATATCCTTCGCATGTATAATTCAAATAACCCTTGCACATGGGATGAGAGCCTTCCCTATGTCCAACATAGCTACAACTGAGCCTTGCATAGCTCAATCAGCCACAGCTCCTTTCAGGTGGGGTTGGGATTCCAGCCATTGGGTCCCATAGATGTTGTACTTCCCCTTGTGGTCACCTCGACTGAATCATCTCCTGCTCCAACTGAAACTAACAAATCCACCCGGTTCATTGAGGGGATCCAGCACATACGCCAATAGGTTCAGGATATCCTACAGAAGTCCAATGACAAGTAAAAGTAGCGCCATGATCAACATCGGGTGCCACATAAGTTTTAGATGGGCGACAAAGTTTGGTTGCACTTGCAGAAAGAACGCCTTACAGGACCCCATAGGAAGCTTCACCCACTCCATTATGGGTCATTTACCATCAATAAGGTCATGGGTGATAATTATTTTAAGCTCAACATTCCTCCTTTCCTTGGCCTGCACCCAGTGTTCAATGTGGATCTCCTTCGCCCTTATTTCCCACCATTGTTGGACACCGCAGACGTAGCAAAGAAGCTGACACCAACAGAGCTCAACCTTGACTACATACAACAAGAATCCAGCGATCGTATTTTGGACACACATATCAAGTGCACTCAAAAGCAAAGGATCCAGCTTTATCGATTCATCAAAGTAGGGCAGCTTTTGCACCAAGGCAAGTGGCTCACCCGGGGCCAAATTAAGCAGATATTTCCACATCTGATGGGGGAACTCAACGCAATGGAGAACATTGCTTCCTAGGAAGGGATGATTGATCCAAGTGGATATCGGTGGCCACCCACCTTTTCCAACTGGCTCAAAACATTTTTTTGACAATTTTGGCAATTTACTATTTTTAGCAGTTTTAACTTCTGGGGCCATTTTGAGGGCCTAAATGAAGGTTTTTCGGGATAGAGATTCTCAATGATTTTTTAAGGCATTATTGAGCCTCCAAAATGAATCTCCTCTACGATACCTTTCCAATGGGATATCATGTGCCTAAAACAGAGATCGTATGCAAACGTTACGACCCCGGGAAGTTGATGTACTAACTTACTCAGACGGGGCCCACATGACTTTTGGCGCTGCATCTCCTAGGGTTAGGTTTTTGGATGTCTAGGGTTTTTGGAATTCCATTTTATTTTAAAAAGGCCTTCAGAGCCTCATTGTAATCATGTTCTTTCGAATGAGCGCAGCTGTCACATCTCTTCTCAGAGATAAGCCACCATCATTCCAACAAGCTTGTTTCCATTGCATTTTACAGTTTCATCTTATTTCCTTATTGAATAGAAAACCAGTTTTATTGTATCTCTGTTATTTTGTGTTAATCACCTGTTAATAATTTGTAGTCATTTTGTTCTTCTCATAAAATCCGGATCATAAATTCTATTGGTGAAGGAGAGTGACCTTCATCTTTTTACCTCTGTTAATGAGTGAGGATTTCCCTTATGGCATCATTTTTTTGCGAGGGGGTGGCCAATTGCAATGATATACAAAGGATAGTTGTGCCTATGGTTGGGCAGAAAGAGGCTCACCCATCAATAGTTTCCAATCTATTTTAGATTCTCATATAAGATTTTTAGCCTTATGCATATATCATGATAAGTTTCCTGAAGTTATGGAATTTATGTTTTGGTTATACGAAATAATTTAATATTTTATTCTAGTAATGAAAGTGTTATTCCAAATGCTTGGCTGATGGTAAAATCTGAAATGGAAAATATATGTTGTTGGTTTCCTTTGAATTTCTTTGTTTTAAAAAGGTTGTTGTAAGTAATTGTTTGTGACTCTGAATATGGTTGGGTATTTGCAGCCTATTTGTATGAATACATCTCATGTATTAGTCGTGAATATTAAACTGTCAACCCTGGATGGGGTGACAAGTAGTTATAGCCAGAGGACAGATGGCATGGGGAAAAAACAAGAGTTAATAAACCCTGTCACCAGCCTCCCAACCATTCATTTCGAATGACCCGCACTCAGCGGAGAGTTAAGGTAGTATGCCTGGATAACTTTGCAGGTTTAATGGCCCCTCACGTAACCCATATCGGGATTACTGAGCTAGGAACTAGGCCTAGGGAATTCATCACCTCATCTTTCATGGCAAGCCTCCCTATCAACTCGGGTTGCACTATGAAGGAAAATGCCTTGGAGAATCCTCTCATTTTCATTCCTCTGCAAATCCTCTTTCTCTTCGGCTCTCTTGATCTCTCTCATCGCAAGATTTCCCCGCAAATCCCTCCATCCTTCACCCTCAGTTCATCGTAATCCATCCTTTGCAACCCCTCCACCATGCCAAGAGAGAGGGGGAAGTCCAGGAGAGTACCATTGTATTACAGCGCCCTCTCTAGGTGCAACAGACTCACCCCCTCCTATCTAGCTCTCATCACAATTTGCACCTCCAACCCCAGGCATAATAGCCAGGGGTCACCTCATCTTCCCTCGCTATCCCCTCACATACATCCTTTGATCCCTGGTAGCTATCTAGTTGAAGAGGAAGTGCCCCCTCTAAAAGAGAGAACTTCTCTGCTCAATTATCATCTTGCCCCCCCCCAAAAAAAAAATCTACCCACAGGTTCAGGTGTTTGGCATTGGCAGCTGCATTGTGGAGGAAGAAACTCCCCCTAGCATGAAAGTGGAGGACCATTCAACGAGCACAGGTGAGGAAATGGAGGTGGAGACACCTCTTCTCTCCCCAAACCAACTCTCGGATGAGCACCTCCAAATCATTTTTGAAATGCGACAGAAGAAGGATGACCAGTTTCACATGCATCGCATCCTTGGCCAAAGAATGGATATCCTGTTCAATGCCTTGGTGGATGCTCCAATGCGGAATCGCTGCCCAACTTGCGGCCAAAAGTTCATCCCTTCCTACAAAATCCATGGTATCCTGAGCTCACACAAGGATTAGCACCTCCATGTTTTTTTTTGTTTGATATCCTTTTGGATTTGTCACCTCTCCAAAGATGGGAAAAATATCTTCCTCACGACGCACTCCAGATGGTCATGGCAACTAGTTTCTGATCTGATTGATGAGATTCTTGTGTTGAGGAGTGTTTTTAGGTGTGTTCGGAGAGACCACAATATTTTTAATGGATTGTCGACGTTTCAGATCCATATCAGGATCCATCTTTAGGACAAGAATCCTTTCTGATCATTGTTTTGTTCATACTATTTTGTTTAAGTTGTGATGTGTCAAAATCTAAGATTTTTCTGAAATCCAACTATTATGGTTTCCCTTTTGTGGTAGAACAGTTGGCTAATAGGTGGCATTGTATAGAAATAAGAAGTTATTGATATAAGGATCCTACTTTATTTACAAAAAAAAAATATTAAAATGTCATATTTATCAAAGAACATTTGAAGACAAAAATGTTTGATTTATGTATTTTGAATGTAACTCCTTATATTACTGAAGTCAAATATCATATTTGGAAGGTGACTTGTCACTAGTTAAATATCAGGCCTTAAGACCTTCTTGGAAGGTTTAGTGGAATGCTAAACATTCCATGGAAGCATGGGTAAAATCCTTTAACTTCCAGTGAACATAATAGGCTAGATAAGAGGAGTCTTGAAATGAAAAGATGGACCATAATTCTAGTTTCGTAAGTCTAGGCCATATAGTTGAAAGGACAAAATATTTAACATGAGGAATGTGTGAAATAAAATAAATCGGAAATTTATGTGTTTTGTATTTAATTTATGTCTCATTAGGACACCTAGATTTACTCAGTAAAATTGTGTCCAAAGGTAAAGATCTGAAATGGTGTATTTTTCCTAAATAGTAGTAAATATTTTCATAAATATAGGTGGGCAATAAATCTTAAATCTTGGTAATAACAATTTTTTTATTGTGTAAAGTTTTATTTCCAAGAGGTTTAATTTTCTGGAAATAAACTCAATTAAATAAGCTTCTTTTGTTTATATTTTTAATATGTTTCGAGTGAATTTGGCTTGGTGTAAGGATGCTAATAACTCCTGATAATTTTCCCAAATTTACCATTTAATGTATTAATAAATTGAATATTAAGGGGAGGAATTATTATATTAAATCTATGAAACTTATTCATGTGCATGAGAAATAGATAAGCTCAAAATTTTCCTCTTCTGGGCAAAAATAATAATTTTATTAAATGAATCGGTCCCATGGATTTTTTATGCATAGAGGTAAATTTTATAACCCTAGAGAAGCTCCCTGTGAGGATATTTATTTGTTGTTATATTTTAAATACCTAATAATTATTTTCTCTCTCCTCCCCACAATATACTATAATATTATAATAGTGAAATTTCCCCACCAGAGTATCGCATATCGAAAGAGTGAGAACCCAAGGTGTACGAGCTATATGTTACACCCAAGGGTGCTATTATAATGCACAAACCTATATTTATAAATATAATAATATTATGCAAACCTATCGGAAGATCGTGTATTGGGGAATTGAGAACCCATGTTGTGCTTGGTAAGTGATATACGTGGGTGGTGATATGGAAATACAATTTAATATTAATACACCCCACTGTGTATCGGGTATCTGGACAATGGGATTTGAAGGTGTGTGTGGAGATGGTGTACTTGGGGGCTGATATGAGATATCACAAATCACTTTGATTTGCTCCAAATATTTTTCCAGTTGACCTTGTACCTTCTTTTTCTTCCCTTGAGCCTTAGTCAACTCAGCATATGTCTCATTTTCCATGGATAGCATTAGGGAACTTGTAAAGACTTTTAAGGTAGGAATTTCGGTCCCTTAAGGGAATCCTATTATTTTTTTTAGTATTTCATTTTAGAATTTGGCTCTAGAACTTCTTAGGATCCAACAAATATAGTTGTGAAAGTTTCTCTTGCCTTTTAATGATGTAGTACCTTTTTTTCCTTTTAATTAGGGCTTTGTATGTATTGATCTTATCGAGTTTTAAGGACTCATTGAAGAATCCCTAATGGATTTCCTAGCAATTTTACATTCTTTATCATACCAAGGGTTGGTTGTTCTATTATTCTTTTTATAAGACACCTTGAAAGAGAACTTGTTAATAGAAGTGGAAAGGGTAGTTGTAAAATTATGATAGAGTTCTTCAATGTTGTCCTTATAAGTTAGGAGATTTAATTTACTATTTAAATCCTTTAAGAAAATGTCAACTTTACTTTTGTCAAAGTGAAAATTCCTTTGATTATCATAATTCTCTTCAATGGCGCTCCTATGCATGGAAAAGTTTAGAGTTAGGGTTAAAGGTTTATGATCAGAGTGAGGCTCATGGTCATTTAAAAGGTCAAAAGTTGTTATTTGGTTGGAAACATGGATATCAGATATCACATAATCTACAACACTACTACCTAACCCATGAATACAAGTCATCTAGTTGGAGTTTGGCCACTTTATTACTCCATTGCAAATTATTAGGTATTGAGAGCTGCAAAGCTTGACCAACTCGGTACCAAACAAATTCTCAATTAGGTGTTCAGAGCTTCTTTTGTAGCTATTAGATAAAACAAGGTCCTCATCTAGCCATAAATCAGTATGGTTGGAGTCATTACTTAAAAGAGTATCTTGTTTAGTTGCAGTCCTATCATTAAAGTCTCCTAGCAGGAGGATATTACCTT
>ML789365.1:224465-250948 GCA_009831015.1 Picea engelmannii | reverse complement strand
TATTTCCAATGTTGTTCTGTACTCCAGAAATTGGGTCTAGTTAATCATTTTAATGTCTCTTTAAGTTTCTTACACGGATTTTAAGCATATTTTTTTTTATGTTTTACATGAATTTTAGTGCTGTATTCAATAAAATGGGTGTAGTTAAAAGATTTTGTTAGTATTATTGTTACTGGGTTTTAAGCATATTTCCACTGTTTTTTTAGGTTTTACATGGATTTTAAGCATATGTTTTTTAGGTTTTACAGGAATTTTAATGTTTTGTATTTAATAAATTGGGTCTAGTTAAAAGATTTTGTTAGTACTATTGTTATTGGGTTGTAAACATATTTCTAGTTTTCTTTACTAAAAAAAATTGGGTGTAGCTAAACTTGTATCATTGTACAAGTTTAACATTTTAATGTTTTTTTTCAATGTCCATACTTTTTTATAGTCAGCTTATTTGTTTCATTCCAATTTTTTTTATTTTTTCATTTTTACTTATAAAAGTTTTTTGTTTTTAAATTTCAAGGTTAGCTAAATGTTTACTTTTTTGTTTTTATGTTGGAAAACTGCATGTAAATCTGGACAAAATCACTATTTTTTGTTGTTTAAATTGTATTTTTGAATATATAAATGGATTCAGGGTACTCCAAAACTCAGATTATACAAACTTAGTCAGTCAAATATGCAGATCCAACCATTCTTGAATCTTGATTGAATTTCAAACCAAATCAAATAGAACAAATAGTTAAAAAACCAAAAAATAAAACGTTTAAACTATACCAGTTAAAAGCAATATTTTGTTTTTATTTTGATTGAGTTTAACATTTTTATTTTGATTGAGTTTAACAGTTACAATATCTGTTTTTATTTTGCTATTACCACAAACTCATTTTTAAAAACTAGTTTAATATTGGCAGTCAAAGATAATTCCACTTGGCAAACGCACGTTCTCCACCAACAATTCTTTTGGTTTAAACGTGCAGCCATCACCAACGTGAATCTCTATATTGTCATTCTTATGAGATTCATACAGTTTATCTATATTGGAGATTTATACCGTTTATAATTTTTTAAGTATATTAGTAGACTTGGTTATGTCAGTAAATTGGTAAAGAATTTATGGTTATAAAGTGTCTACTCTATTTGGTTTGATATTCTGATTTTGTCGTTTTCATATACATAGATTTATACAGTTTTATGGTTTTTTTTAAGTATAATAATAAACTTGGTCAGGTCATTAAGTTGTTCAAAAACTTTTATGGTTATAAAGTGATTGCTCTAGCTTCTTTGAAATTTTTCAATGATTAGACATTTTTTTATTATGTTAATGAGTGTGATTAACTTCAAGAACTCGATATCCTAGTTTTGTGAAACATGAGAACATTTTTTATTATGTTAATGAGTGTGATTAAGTGTAAGATATACCATATAGATACCCTAGCTTTGTGAAGCATTATATTATTCTCACTTAATGAATAAGCATTTTTAATTATGTTAATTAGTGTATGATTAAGTGAAAGAGAAGTTAGATATGTACCCAAGGTTTCCATTTTGTAAAGTATTGAAGCATTTCCATTCACAATTGGAAGATTCACATTGGTGAAGTTTGCATACTACTCAATGACCTCTTCTAAGAATTGTTCTATTAATTTTGAACTTTTATTAATAAAATGATTTTTGTTAGTTCTATGTATATCATTACTTTCTACTAAGTATATGACATTTATTTAGGATTAGGTAATGTTGTTGTACATATTGATTTAAATTATGTATATGATATATATTTAGAAATGGGTAGTTTAGGTGGTGTTGATGTTCATGCAATGATTTCTCCTTTTTTTCGTGAATATGAAAAGTAAAACTAAGTGTCCAGATTTATTGCAGGTGTCCTTTTTATTTCTTTTTATTTAGGAGTAGTTACTCTTGTTGTACATAAGATTGATTTAAACTATGTACATGATATATATTTAGAACTCGGTAGTTTAGGTGGTGTTCATGTTCATGCAAAGATTTCTTCTTTTTCTTTCATGAATTTGAAAACTAATTTTCCAAGTTTATTGCACTCTACCTCAATAATAAGGCTTTTGAACACTAGATGAAGTAATGTATCATTCTAATAAGACTTTTGAAGAATATTGAATTCATCAATGAAGTAATTTATCATTTTACTAATAGGTGATCATTGTTAATTTAAATATCTATTTACCAAATTCATGTTTTAACTTCAACAACAAATAACAAGTATGTCATTAAATAATACAAGCACAAAAACATTTCCTTTTACCCATCATCCATTTACAAATTATTAAATATAAGAAACAAAAACACAAACAATCCACAAAACAATAATAACACTCAAATATACCCACATTTCAATTTCCTTTTGTTAATCTCTTTAGATTGGCTTTTTTTTGTTGAACCTTTAAAATTTGTTTTGGTTCTTTTGCATTCACTACTATGAATTTTATTAAAAGGTGATAATGGAGTTTGAGAAGTAGTCAACATTATGTGATGACTACTGGAAATTTGTAGTATACTAAAGATGAATGAATTCAAAAAGAGAGATAAAGATAAAAAGATGAAAGAATTCAAAAAGAGAGATAAAGAGAATTGAGCAATATTGCAACAAGGATAGTGTAACGACCCTAATTAAATAAATATTTAGAGACTATAAAGTAAAATTAATTAAAGAAGATAATTGTGATTAACTAAGTAATACTCTAACTACAGATCGCATTTAATGACCTAAGAAATAAAAGTTAAAACATCAATGAAAAATGATATAAAATGGTTGCGTATGCAGAGAGGGAGCCTATGAATCCCGAGAAGATAAAACATTAAAGGAAGGGAAGGGACAGGGACAGAGGTGGTTGAAGAAGTAACTGCAGGCATCGGTGAAGGAGGGATAATGGGGGCGGAAGGAAGGTTTACAGAGGGGGAGGACTACTGGATTTGCGGGGGAGTAGAGAGTTTCTGGTTGTGATCTTTGATCAGTTGGGGCAATGAGTTGCTGGAGGTTTTGGGCACGAGGGCCAGGATATCCGTAGATATCCTGGAGCTAGGTAGTTTTCCTAGTTGGCAGGGAGGACAATAGTTTTGGGCAGTTATTTTCTTGTTTGATGCAGGATTGATCTGTGTACCAGGTAGCTGGAAGGCAACAGCAAGGTGAAGAGACAACAAAAATTCACATCAAAACCAGGTATTTGTCAAGTTATGTATTTATTTCATTCTACCATGAATTCTAAGTTACTGAAGTTGTTGTTATGAAAATCAATGTTATGCTATGAAGTTATTGTCTCAGTCTATGAAATAAATCGCTTATGAAACTTAATGATGTTTAGAATTATTAGGTTGTTACATATAGTATCAGAGCGTCTTAGTTCGAAATATGGGCCTACGGGCCAAAACCCGAGTGTTAACTCCAGCCACGCTTCAACTACAAACAAAAACATTCAGTCTGACCCAGTACGACTGATACAATATCCGAAAATATACTCAGGTAGTACCCCTAAGTTATCCCAACAAATGATCTCATAGATATATCACAAGTAACCACTGTAGGCAATACCCTTTAACTAGATCATGTATGGTCACTACAGTTTTAGTCTGAACATTAAAAGGAATGGCTTTAAAATAGTGGCAACAAACCTGATAGTTGGAAGGATCACTTCCCACAAAATGACTATCCTTAAAGCAGCCTGAATAAAGCTATTAAGCACGAAAAAAACAGAGATGATAACTTAATTTTATTTGAGCAATACTTGTCAATGAAGTTTTGGGTAGAATAGACACCTGAAATCGATGAAAGTGTCGAAGAAAGCTTCTATGGAAGGCTTGAAGTTGGAAAATTTAATAACTGCACGAATTATACTAAATAATATGCAAAAGGACATTTGTAGGACCTTGAAAAGGCCTAGTTCATCTCGAATTTACCTAAAATGAGGAACTGCCAATGAGCAGTCAAAAAAAAAAAAAGAGGAAATTTAGAAGACTGGTATCGCACTAGAACAGTATAAACTACTTGCCTGTATTAGCCTCAGTGAAGTTTTAAATAACGTAAAAATCTCAAAGAACAAAAGGACAACATAAATCTTAACCTGGCCAGGAAAGTTGTTTATTACGCAGGAGAACAGATCCTAGCCGTTGATCTCGGCAGGACACGCATCAACGTTTTGGGGAGGAATCGAGATTTTACCCATCGGAGATTTCAGGAGTGGGGAACTCGTGCATGTTGAAATCATGATCCGCGATTTCCCGATAGAATCAGAGCCGTCCAAACAGTGGGGACACATGTCAGGAGATCCCGCAGCGTCGAAGATCGGGGAATTGAAAGTCCCGTGCACCCTACAACGGGAATCACGATATCCTGAAATGCAATTTCTCGATGGGTACAAGGACAGAGTGGGGACCACCAGGGTGAGAGTGGTGGACAGGTGTCGTGTCACACCGAACGATTGCATATTGGGGTTCAGGAAAACACAAGTCCCGGAACTCGTAGGTTTTGGATTCGCAAACTCGCGAACTCCGATACATTGAGGGAGGACAGGTGTCAAGGTCAACTCTCACGGGGTCAACGACGAGTACCATCGGGGATCGGGAGTCGGGGATCCGTGAGGACAGTGGATCAGGACAACGCAAATGACGATTTCCCGATGGGAGAATTCTCGATAAAAGCAAGGAACCCCGACGAGATCTGAGCCGTTCATTTCGAGGACGCGTGGCAATCATCTAGCACCATCGGTGAAAGCTCCACCGGAGGGCTTCATCGGGATATCGGGAGTCCCATAAACATAGCAACAAGAGTTGTGAAATCGCGAAACACGATTTCCCGATAAGCCAAGGGACAATGGGGTCCACGGAAGAGTCAACGATGGATAGGTGGCATCGGGTATCGGGATATCGCAAGTTTCATGGACAAGGTGTCCATGCACTATGAAATCGCGAACCCTGAAAGCCGATGCAATTAATTTAACTCTTAACTCTTGAAAAAAATAATTAATTAATTAATGACTGTTTAATTAAGACCTAAACATGTCACGAAATGGGAGATCGGGGTTTCGTGATTCAATGTACGTCGATTATTGTTACGGGAAATCCTGAATCCCGATTTCATTAACCTTCAAACTCGCGAAAAGTTAAAATTTTAACCATTCGTTGACCCAGGATAAACGCAAAAAGGCATCGCAAATTTTAAATTGATGAAATTCTTGCCCGAGGAGGACCAAAAACCCGATAGGGAACCATAAGGCAACGGTCACATAAGTGCAGGTCACATGGACCTCGGTGTAGCCGAAAGGGCTAACACACAAGGAAGAGGTGCATCAGGATATCGGGAATCCCGTAGGCACGGGATTCATGCAAATCGATAGTGCGATATATGAAATCCCGATAAGGGATAAGACTGTGGTCACAAGGCGAGGTCATGTGGATCGCGAGCATACCTTAAGGGGCTAATGCGCTAGGAGCATATCGGGAATCGAAAAATCGCAAGTCCCAAGGACTTATGAGGTTCGACATTTGGAACCTCGAAACTCCGATGAAGGATAGGGCCGGGGTCACATGGAATGACGGTCATATGAGGGGGATGTCTAGCCTAGAGGTCTAGCACATAAAGTGCCATATCAGAGAATCGGTAATCGGGAGTCCGTGAGGACCGGAAAATCTTGGCATCGGGCATAAGGAAAACACGAAACCCGAAATTTAAGTGGGGAATTTTACAGTTAGGAGCAAAGGGCCATGAGCAATACAAAAGACAATGTATACGCAGCTAGCTACATGCATATGCAAAGACAAAATTTTTTTTTTTTTTAATATAAATGAAATAAATGGAAAGTAGAATACCAAAATTCGTACAGAGCAGGAATTACAGGCAAATCATTTTATTCGAAAGAGGAAATTACCATTCATTACCATAAAGTAAGGAAGGTTTATATAGATTCTTGACTCAATTAACTCAGCGTTCTTCATGAAGGTACTGGAACTGTGCACAACATGCAGACTGAATCGTACCTCTTACCATAGCTGAGGGCGGGATCCACAAAATGTACAGACACGGGATCGGTTCCCAACATTTCAAGGAGACTCGACTCCGCGTCCTGGATCTTGTCAGGGGCCACAACAGTATACTCTGTTTCTGCAAATTGAACTGGAGCATATACAGTAATACCCAACACTAGCAAGGTGCTCAGAACAATGGCAAGGGAGATTCTTGAAACCTCTGAGCAGAGAAGAGGCAGATCTGTAGTGGACGAAAACTGATGTGAGGAAAGTCCTAGTGGATGAGAAAGTGGGACAGAGGAAGGACGTGTAGAGAATCGAAAGGCTGACAGGTGTAGAATTTGGGGGTTAGATACGAGGGAGCTTGAGAAAGCCAGACGAGCACGTGGAAACCATGCGTTCCCGAACCCTTGGGTATACGTTCAATTATTTTATATATATAATATAAAGTGTTAAAAATAATTTGAAATAAATTAAATAATTTAGTATAAATAATTTATATATAAATAAGATTAAGTTAGTATAAAATTAAAGTAAAATTTATTTGGGTTAAATTAGTCTAATAATAATTTTAAAATTTATTTATTTTATTTGAGTGTAAGGTTAATCTACCTTAAAATTCGATGTTAACCAAGATTATATGCTTAATCCTAACCCAAACCTAGACAATTCCCCTCATGGAGTAATGTTTGTTTACAGACAAGTAAAGAAAACTTACGCCCAACCCTGTTTCTAAGTTTAAGTAGCACCAATTTGAAACGTCCTGGAACTCACCTTGATAACTTTTGGGTGATGCAGGTTAAGTCATACAAGATGGTCAGGACTTTAAGGGGTTGAGGCAGGGGAGCGTCGTCATGGGCACCACCGACGCCACCCACACCATCAACACCACCAACACCCTCAACACCACCGACACCACCATCACCACCACCACCATCGCCCGAACTAGCTCTCATACTGCGCTCGTTGGAAGCCATTAACGAGACTTTAAAGGGGCGCCAACCAGCAGGGACTGAAGTGGAACTCCCACCGTCCGGGATAGGTAGTCCAGAAGCATCAAGGAACTCAAGGGGGGAAATTCCACCTGAAGACATCACGCGAGAATTGCAGAAGATCAAACTTCCAAAGTTTGTCGGAGGTCGTGTCAGTGAATGCGCGAAAGCATGGTTGGAAGGCATGAAAAGGTGTTTTTACTTAAGGGACTATGCGTCCAACTTGAAGGAAAAGATCGCAATTTTTCAGTTAAGAGATAGCGCCTTGAACTGGTGGGGCAAATTGGAAAGACAAATACACCTTACCCCAGACACAGTATCTCGGGAACTTTTCGAGGAGAGGTTCCGAAGGAAATATCTACCAGCATACTACAAGGAGCAACAAGTAGGGGCATTTCATGCATTAGTACAAGGAAACAAAATTGTAGAAGAATATGAGATCAGGTTTATGGAACTCGTCAAATACGTTTCGTATATGGACAATGACCAGCGACAGGAAGAGCGCTTCTTTTATGGATTGAACCCGAAGATAAGAGCTATGGTGCGGATGTGGAAGCCATCTTCAGTAGCAGAGCTGGTAGAAAATGCACGTTACGTAGAAGAACACATGAACTTTACACGGGGTGCAAGATCGACATTTTCACATCGCCCTGGATTCGTAGGAAATACCCCGAGGATATTTCCTAGGGGAGGGGGCTCAAGGCCACCACCTTACGGTAACAGAGTCGTGCCAAGGATAGTAGCTGCAGGGATTTCAATGGCAGCTAGTGCAACATCTCGTTCATCGCCAACGGTGGAGACAGGTCCACGACCATCTCGAGAAATATCTAGTAGGGGCAGGGGTTCCAGGGGAAGGAACTCATTTAGGAATCAGTCACCTAACAGTGCACCGGTTCAATCTTGTATTTCCTGTTGGAGATGCGAAGGACCCCATTACGAGCGGGACTGTCCAGAGTTACAATCAGGGTTTGTGCATAGAGGAGGAAAGGCACCAATGGGGAGGTAAAGTAGAAACCACCAGATTTACGCAGTGGTTAATAACCATGAGGCCAAACATCAATACACAGTAGTAGAATCCTCAGGTACGCAAAATCATGTTAATGTTAAGATTTTGTTTGATTCTGGTGCGACAGATAGTTTCATTTCACCATCTGCATTAGAAAGGAGTGGGTTGGCATCCTACGAGCACGATGACTTTAAATAAGTCGAGATGGCTTCGGGGGAAAAAAAAATTTCAGGACCTAGTGTCGATAGTTGTATAGTAGACCTAGGAGTGTGTACTACCAGGTTGAAGGTATATGTCATTGCTCTTGGGGCGTATGACCTAATCATTGGAATGGATTCGTTAGCAGCTCATCGAGCTTTGGTAGATTGTTTTACAAAGAGGGTGCTTTGTATTGATGATGAAGGAAGACCAATAGAGATCCAGGGTGTATAGAGAAAAGTGTCATTATGCTTTATATCAACTATGAAGGTCAAGCAGTGCTTGAGGCAAGGTTTTCGACTGTATGTAGTGGAAGCAGTGGGTGAAAGGAAAGGACCCTCATTAGATCAGTATCCGGTATTGTAAGAATTTCAAGATGTTTTCCCAAACGAGTTACGAGGGTTACCTCCTAAAAAGGAGCTTTATTTTACTATTGAGCTAAAACCTGGTGTAGAACCAATATCCAAAACTCCGTATCGAATGACGGTGCCGGAACTTTGTGAATTGCAAATGCAGTTGAAGGATTTACCAGACTTAGGGCTAGTAAGGCCCAGTGTTTCACCTTGGGGCGCACCGGTAATTTTTGTAAAGGAGAAGGATGGATCCTTACGACTGTGTATAGACTACAGGGACTTGAACCATTCTACAGTGAAAAATAGGTACCCAATGCCGCGAATAGATGAGCTCTTTGATCAGATGAAGGGAGCAGCTGTATTCTCAAAGATTGATTTGCGATCTGGATATCATCAATTAAGGATTAAGGAAGGTGATATCCCAAAACCTGCCTTTCGAACTCGGTTTGGACATTACGAGTTTGTTGTGGTAACTTTCAGATTTACTAATGCGCCAGCAGTATTCATGAGCCTCATGAACGGTGTATTCTGGAAGTATTTAGATCGATTTGTACAAGTTTTTCTAGATGACATTCTCATCTATTCCAGGAATAAAAGAGAACACGAGGAACACTTGCGAATAGTGTTATCTTGCCTTAGGGAGAACAAATTGTATGGGAAGCTGTCGAAGTGTTCCTTCTTCCAGAAAGAGATCCACTATTTAGGTCATATCATTTCAGGTGAAGGAATCTCGGTGGACCCAGAAAAGGTAAAGGCCATTATGGAATGGCCAGTGCTGAAAAATGCACATGAGGTGAGAAGATTCATGGGGCTAGCGGGTTATTACCGGAGATTTGTGGAAGTATTCTCAAAAATAGCGAAACCCATCACCACTTTGCAACGCAAGGGGGTCAGGTATGAATGGACAGAAGAATGTGATAGCGCATTCATTGAGCTTAATAGGTTACTAACTAGTGCACCAATTCTACGAGTGCCAGATATGGAAAAGGACTTCATGGTCTACACGGATGCCTTGAAACAAGGGTTGGGGGCCGTGCTAATTCAGGATAGAGAAATGATAGCTTATGCGTCAAGAAAGTTGAAGAAGAACGAAGAGTTATACATGACTCATGATTTAGAGTTGGCAGCTGTAATGCTAGCTCTGAAACTTTGGAGGCACTATCTCGTGGGGCGAAATTTTGAACTCAAAACGGACCATCAAAGCTTAAAACATCTCTTCACTCAAAGAGACCTGAATGCCAGGAAAAGGCGATGGAGTGAGTTTATGAGTGAGTATGATTTTGGTATTTCTTATATAAAGGGAAAGGAAAATGTGGTCGCGGATGCCTTGAGTAAAAGACCACGTATCTTCTCCTTGGTGACCTTAAAGGTCAGTCTAAGGGAACATGTGTTGACACAACTACTAGGAGACAGTTGGTATATAAAGGTTACTTGAAACCTCCAGAGCAGGAGGCAATTAGACCCAAAGTATTAAGGATATAATCTAGAAACATAAGGATTGTTAAGATATTGAGCAAGGATGTATATCCCAGAGAATGGGGATATTCGAAACATCATACTGAAGGAAGCCCATAGATCATTGTATTGTGTGCATCCGGGTGTGAAGAAGATGTACGCAGAAATGAAGAAACTCTTCTTTTGGGTAGGCATGAAGCGCGATGTAGTGCATTTCATCGCCAGATGCCTAGAGTGTCAACAAGTGAAGGCCGATCACCATCACCCGGCAGGCCTCCTACAACCACATGATGTTCCTATGTCCAAATGGGAAGTCATCTCAATGGATTTTGTTGTAGGGTTGCCACTCACATCTCATAGACACAATTCCATTCTTGTGATAGTGGATAAGCTAACCAAGAGTGCTCATTTCATTCCGGTTAGAGACACTTACGATGTTACTGATGTGGCACGAGTGTTCATAAGAGAGGTTATCTGTTTGCACGGGATACCAAAGAAGATCATTTCAGATAGGGACTCCAGGTTCACTTCTAGATTCAGGACAAGTTTACAGTCAGCGTTGGGGACTCAGTTGAACTTAAGCACAACCTATCATCCTGAAACAGATGGGAAAACTGAGAGAGTAAATCAAGTTATGGAATAAATGCTTAGGATGTATGTAATGGATAATCAAACCCAGTGGGAGAAGTACCTACCTTTGGTAGATTTTTCCTACAATAACAGTTATCATAGTTCCATTGGAATGCCACCATACGAAGCTTTGTATGGAAGACCATGCAGAACACCATTGAGTTGGGATATATTAGAAGATCGAGTAATAGTTGGGCCATAATTGATTTAGGAAATGGAGGAACAAGTGATTTAGATCAGGCAGAGGCTAAAGGAAGCACAGGATAGACATAAAAGTTACGCGGATGCACACAGGACCGACCGAAATTATGAAGTGGGGGACCAAGTTTTCATTCGTATCAGGCCTAATAAGAGTACCATATGGTTTGGGAAGAGGACAAAGTTTTCACCTCAGTTTATAGGGCCA
Organism: Picea engelmannii; assembly: GCA_009831015.1. Classification (NCBI taxonomy): domain Eukaryota; kingdom Viridiplantae; phylum Streptophyta; class Pinopsida; order Pinales; family Pinaceae; genus Picea; species Picea engelmannii. The sequence continues at coordinate 239,926 of ML789365.1, read as the reverse complement.
TTTAAGGTCCAAGAGAAAATTGGACTCGTTGCCTATCATCTCGTACTGCCACCCCATTTGCATAAAACTCATAATGTATTTCATGTATTTGTTTTACGTCATTATGTTGATGATGAATCACATAAACTAAATTGGAAATAATTGCACGTATTGGACGTGGGAACCCTCACAGTAGAACCGTTATGCATACTGGACCGTAGAGTTCGACAACACAGAAACCGTCTGGTAGACCAAGTTAAGGTCCAGTGGGACAAGTATAGTCCAGGATCTGCTACTTGGGAGGATGCCGAGACACTACAGCGAGATTATCCCTCGCTATTTTGACCACCTCGAGAATATGTTTCTCGAAGGTGGGGTGTATGTAACACTACCTTTTGATTTAGACAACCAAGATTACCTGAGGCCTATACACTTTATTTCCTAGTCACCATGAAACTATTAAGTGATACACTTAAACTTTAAACTTATGAACTGTAATGAATGTTTAAGTGTTAATAATGATGATGCATGTAATGTGATCTATTATGTGAATGTAAATTTTATGAATGTTTCAATGATATTGATGATGATGTATATGATGTGACATATTATGAGAAAGTGAAATTATTGAATGTTTAAATACTATTAGAATGATGATTGGATACGATGAAATCCATTTTGGTCAAATGATAATCTCGTGAATGAGTGATGAGTTTGAATTATGGGATATTATGAAATCTAATTCTATGTGGAAAAATTTGATGTTGATGTATCGATACGGGGATACCAAATTGAAAGGTTGATAGTATGCAATTACATGATGATAATGCATGGAAATGTATGAGTTTGTGTTACAAACAAACCTACAGGTTATGGGCTATAAAATAACCAAGGGGTAATGATGATGAAAGTGGATATCAGGACCACTCACCGAGAACCATTGTGGTATGGATAATGTATGTGAAATTATATTGATTTGGATGCATTACTATGATAAGTAGACTAGTGCATGATTTTGGTACTAACACTTCCCAAAACCGAATAAACGATGACAAAACCTCCAGCAACACGGTGCCCCTGTATGTTCCATTGTAGGGTGTTGACCCTAGTTCTGATAGGAGGGGTGGAGGCATTTCCCACTGAGTATCCTCCATTGTAGGGTGTTGACCCTGGTTCTGTTAGGAGGGGTGGAGGCATTTCCCACCGTGTATCCTCCGAAACTTGAAGCCATGGGAGAACGGTGCTAGTTCACGCTCCCCAAGATGTGTGATGATGACTGACAATTGCCTACTAGGGAAGCTTGGTCGAGATAGCGACACTTCCACTTACGGGTTCTATTTGGAGTTAGGTCAATATAGTTGACGCTCCAAGATAGTCTAGCAGAGGAAGGATAGGAATGGAGCTGGAAGTAGGTTAGGGAGGAAGGATGAGTAGTAATAGATGAGACAATATGGAGATTTGTCATGTGGTAGAATTTGATGAAGAGAAATGTGTATATATGAATATTCATTATTATGTAACTAAACCAAAGTTGTTTAAAATAAATTATTGAACCGGACAATTGTAATTAAACGATTTCTCACACAATTAATTGATTGTTGTCTTTTATAAAAGACTAGTCTTGCTGACTGGATTGATTGCATACCTAAATTATTAAAGGATGACATTTTGATTATTAGTACGTGAATGAGATTTGCATGTACTAGCTACACATGCATTTCTTGTACATATACACTAGTATGTATGAACTTTCTTGACTTACTTACTAATAATGTCAGTTACTTGTTGTGAATGTGTGAACCATGCTCTTTCCGTTTGTACCATGAGATACCTTAACTTCGGGATGAAGTTTTTTGAAGGGTGGGTGTATGTAACGACCCTAATTAAATAAATATTTAAATACTATAAAGTAAAATTAATTAAAGAAGATAATTGTGATTAACTAAGTAATACTCTAACTACAGATCACATTTAATGACCCGAGAAATAAAATTTAAAAGATCAATGAAAAATGATATAAAATGGTTGCGTATGCAGAGAGGGTGCCTATGAATCGCGAGAAGATAAAACATTAAAGGAAGGGAAGGGACAGGGACAGAGGTGGTTGAAGAAGTAACTGCAGGAGTCAGTGTAGGAGGGATAAGGGGGGCGGAAGGAAGGTTTACAGAGGGGGAGGACTATTGGATTTGTGGGGGATAAGAGAGTTTGTGGTTGTGATCTTTGATCAGTTGGGGCACTGAGTTGCTGGAGGTTTTGGGCACGGGGGACAGGATATCCGTAGATATCCTCGAGCTAGGTAGTTTTCCTAGTTGGCAGGGAGGACAGTAGTTTTGGGCAGTTATTTTCTTGTTTGATGCAGGATTGATCTGTGTACCAGGTAGCAGGAAGGCAGTAGCAAGGCGAAGAGACAACAAAAATTAGCATCAGAACCAGGTATTTTTCAAGTTATGTATTTATTTCATTCTACCATGAATTCAGTATTTATTGATAAATCTAAGTTACTGAAGTTGCTATTATGAAAATCAATATTATGCTATGAAGTTATTGTCTCAGTTTATGAAATAAATCGCTTATGAAACTTAATGATGTTTATAATTATTAGGTTGTTACATATGGTATCAGAGCGTCTTAGTTTGAAATCTGGGCCTACAAGACAAAACCCGAGTGTTAACTCTAGCCATGCTTCAACTACAAACAAAAATGTTCAGACTGACCCAGTACGACTGATACAGTATCCGAAAATATACTCAGGTAGTACCCCTAAGTTATCCCAGCAAATGATCTCATAGATATATCACAAGTAACCACTGTAGGCAATACCCTTTAACTGGATCATGTATGGTCACTACAGTTTTAGTCTCAACATTCAAAGGAATGCCTTTAAAATAGCGGCAGCAAACTGGATAGTTGGAAGGATCACTTCCCACAAAATGACTATCCTTAAAGAAGCCTGAATAAAGCTATTAAGCACGAAAAAAATAGAGATGATAACTTAATTTTATTTGAACAATACTTGTCAATGAAGTTTCGGGTAGAATAGACACCTGAAATTGATGAAAGTGTCGAAGGAAGCTTCTATGGAAAGCTTGAAGTTGGAAAATTTAATAACTGCACGAATTATACTAAATAATATGCAAAAGGACATTTGCAGGACCTTGAAAAGGCCTACTTCATCTCGAATTTACCTAAAATGAGGAACTGCCAATGAGCAGTCAAAAAAAAAAAGAGAGGAAATTTAGAAGACTGGTATTGCGCGAGAACAGTATAAACTACTTGCCTGTATTAGCCTCGGTGAAGTTTTAAATAACGTAAAAATCTCAAAGAGCAAAAGGCCAACATAAATCTTAACCTGGCCAGGAAAGCTATTTATTACGTAGGAGAACGGATCCTAGCCGTTGATCTCGGTAGGACACGCGTCAGCGTTTTCGGGAGGAATCAGGATTTTACCCATCGGAGATTTTAGGAGTGGGGAACTCGTGCATGTTGAAATCGCGATCCACGATTTCCTGATAGAATTGGAGCCGTCCAAACAGTGGGGACACGTGTCAGGAGATCCCGCAGTGTCGGAGATCGGGGAATTGAAAGTCCCGTGCACCTAACAATGGGAATCGCGATATCCCAAAATGCGATTTCCCAATGGGTACAAGGACAGAGCGGGGACCACCAGGGTGAGAGTGGTGGACAGGTGTCGCATCACACGGAACGATCACAAATTGGGGTTCAGGAAAACACAAGTCCCGAAACTCGTAGGTTTTGGATTCGCGAACTCACGAACTCCGATACACCGAGGGAGGACAGGTGTCAAGGTCAACTCTCGCGGGGTCAACGACGAGTACCATCGGGGATCGGGAGTCAGGGATCCGTGAGGACAGTGGATCATGACAACGCAAATGCCGATTTCCCAACAGGAGAATTCTCGATAAAAGCAAGGAACCCCGACGAGATCTGAGTCGTTCATTTCGAGGATGGGTGGCAATCATCTAGCACCATCGGTGAAAGCTCCACTGGAGGGATTCATCTAGATATTGGGAGTCCCAGAAACATAGCAACAAGAGTTGTGAAATCATGAAACGCGATTTCCCGATAAGCCAAGGGACAATGGGGTCCACGGAAGAGTCAACTGTGGACAAGTGGCATCGGGTATCGGGATATCGCAAGTTTCATGGATGAGGTGTCCATGCACTACGAAATCGTGAACTTTGAAAGATGATGCAATTAACTTAACTCTTAACCCTTGAAAAAAAAAAATTAATTAATTAATGACCATTTAATTAAGACCTAAACATATCACGAAATTGGAGATCGGGGTTTCGTGATTCAATGTACGTCGATTATTGTTCCAGGAAATCCTGAATCCTGATTTCATTAACCTTCAAACTCATGAAAAGTTAAAATTTTAACCATTCATTGACCCAGGATAAACGCAAAAAGGCATCACAAATTTTAAATTGATGAAATTCTTGCCCGAGGAGGACCAAAAACCCGATAGGGAACCATAAGGCAACGGTCACATAAGTGCAGGTCACATGGACCTCGGTGTAGCCGAAAGGGCTAACACACAAGGAAGAGGTGCATCGGGATATCAGGAATCTCGTAGGAACGAGATTCATGAAAATCGATAGTGCGATATCTGAAATCCCGATAAGGGATAAGACTGTGGTCACAAGGCGAGGTCGTGTGGATCGCGAGCATAGCTTAAGGGGCTAATGCGCTAGGAGCATATCAAGGATTGGAAAATCACAAGTCCCAAGGAATTATGAGGTTCGACATTTGGAACCCTGAAAATCCGATGAAGGATAGGGCCGGGGTCACATGGAACGACGATCATATGAGGGGGATGTCTAGCCTGGAGGGCTAGCACATAAAGTGCCATATCAGAGAATCGGTAATCGGGAGTCCATGAGGACCAGAAACTCTTGGCATCGGGCATAAGGAAACCCCGAAACCCAAAATTTAAGTGGGGAATTTTACAGTTAGGAGCAAAGGGCCGTGAGCAATACAGAAGACAATGTATACACAGCTAACTACATGCATACGCAAAGACAATTTTTTTTTTTTTTTTAATATAAATGAAATAAATGGAAAGAAGAATACCAAAATTCGTACTGAGCGGGAATTATAGGCAAATCATTTTATTCGAAAGAGGAAATTACCATTCATTACCATAAAATAAGGAAGGTTTATACAGATTCTTGACTCAATTAACTCAGCGTTCTTCATGAAGGTACTGGAACTATGCACAACGTGTGGACTGAATCATACCTCTTACCATAGCTGAGGGCGGGCTCTGCAAAATGTACAAACAGGGGATCGGTTCCCAACATTTCAAGGAGACTGGAATCCGCTTCCTGGATCTTGTCAGGGGCCACAACAATATACTCTGTTTCTTCAAAACAAACTGCAGCATATACAGTAATACCCATCACTAGCGAGGTGGTCAGAACAATGGCAAGGGAGATTATGGAAACCTTTGAGCAGAGTAGAGGCAGATCTGTAGTGGACGGAAACTGATGTGAGGAAAGTCCCACTGGATGAGAAAGTGGGACAGAGGAAGGAAGTGTAGAGAACCGAAAGGATGACAGGTGTAGAATTTGGGGGTTAGATACGAGGGAGCTTGAGAAAGCCAGACGAGCACGTGGAAACCATGTGTGCCTGAACCCTTGGGTATACGTTCAATTATTTTATATATATAATAGAAAGTGTTAAAAATAATTTGAAATAAATTAAATAATTTAGTATAAATAATTTATATATAAATAAGATTAAGTTAGTATAAAATTAAAGTAAAATTTATTTGGGTTAAATTAGTCTAATAATAATTTTAAAATTTATTTATTTTATTTGAGTGTAAGGTTAATCTACCTTAAAATTCGATGTTAACCAAGCTTAGCCACTTAATACTAACCCAAACCTAGCCAATTCCCTTGATGGAGTAATGTTTGTTTACAGAGAAGTAAATAAAACTTACGCCCAACCCTGTTTCTATGTTTAAGTAGCACCAATTTGAAACGTCCTGGAACTCACCCTGATAACTTTGGGGTGATGCAGGTTAAGTCATACAATATGGTCAAGACTCGAAGGGGTCGAGGTAGGGGAGCATCGTCACGGGCACCACCAACGCCACCCACACCATCAACACCACCAACACCATCAACACCACCGACACCACCATCACCACCACCACCATCGCCCGAACTAGCCCTCATACTGCGCTCGTTGGAAGCCATTAACGAGACTTTAAAGGGGCGCCAACCAGTAGGGACTGAAGTGGAACTCCCACTGTCCGGGACGAGTAATCCAGAAGCATCAAGGAAATCAAGGGGGGAATTTCCACCTGAAGACATCACGCGAGAATTGCAGAAGATCAAACTTCCAGAGTTTGTCGGAGGTCGCGCCAGTGAATGCGCGGAAGCATGGTTGGAAGGCATGAAAAGGTGTTTTACCTTAAGGGACTATGCGTCCAACTCGAAGGCAAAGATCACAATTTTTCAGTTAATAGATAGCACCTTGAACTCGTGGGGCAACTTGGAAAGACAACTACACCTTACCCCAGACACAGTGTCTTGGGAAATTTTTGAGGAGAGGTTTCGAAGGAAATATCTACCAACATACTACGAGGAGCAACAAGTAGGGGTATTTCATGCCTTAGTACAAGGAAACAAAACTATAGAAGAATATGAGATCAGGTTTATGGAACTGGTCAAATATGTTTCGTATATGGACAATGACCAGCGACAGGCAGAGCACTTCATTTATGGATTGAACCCGAAGATAAGAGCTATGGTGCGGATGTGGAAGCCGTCTTCAGTAGTAGAGGCGGTAGAAAATGTGCGTTATGCAGAAGAACACATGAACTTTACAGGGGGTGCAAGATCGACATTTCTGCATCGCCCTGGATTCGTAGGAAATACCCCGAGGATATTTCCTAAGGGAGGGGGCTCAAGGCCACCACCTTACGGTAACAGAGTCGTGCCAAGGAAAATAGCTATAGGGATTTCAATGGCAGCTAGTGCAACATCTCTTTCGTCGCCAACGGTGGAGACAGGTCCACGACCATCTCAAGGAACAACTAGTAGGGGTAGGGGTTCCAGGGGAAGGAACTCATTTAGGAATCAGTCACCTAACAGTGCACCGGTTCAATCTCGTATTGCCTATTGGAGATGCGAAGGACCCCATTATGAACGGGACTGTCGAGAGTTAAAATCAGGGTTTGTGCATAGAGGAGGAAAGGCACCAATGGGGAGGTCAAGTAGCAACCACCAGATTTACGCAACGATTAATAACTGCCAGGCCAAACATCAATCCATAGTAGTAGAATCCTCAGGTATGATAAATCATGTTAATGTTAAGATTTTGTTTGATTCTGGTGCGACAGATAGTTTCATTTCACCATCTGCATTAAAAAGGAGTGGGTTGGCATCCTACGAGCACAATGACTTTAAACAAGTCGAGATGGCTTCAGGGGAAAAACAAGTTGTAGGACCGAGTGTCGATAATTGTATAGTAGACCTAGGAGTGTGTACTACCAGGTTGAAGGTATACATCACTTCTCTTGGGGTGTATGACCTAATCATTGGAATGGATTGGTTAGCAGCTCATCGATTTTTGGTAGATTGTTTTGCAAAGAGGGTGCTTTGTATTGATGATGAAGGAAGACCAATAGAGATCCAGGGTGTACAGAGAAAAGTGTCATTACGCTTTATATCAACTATGAAGGTCAAGTGGGTGAAAGGAAAGGACCCTCATTAGATCAGTATCCTGTATTGTCAGAATTTCAAGATATTTTTCCAAACGAGTTACCAGGGTTACCTCCTAAAAAGGAGCTTGATTTTACTATTGAGCTAAAACCTGGTGCAGAACCAATATCCAAAACTCCGTATCGAATGACGGCGCCAGAACTTTGTGAATTGCAAATGCAGTTGAAGGAGTTACTAGACTTAGGGCTAGTAAGGCCCAGTGTTTCACCTTGGGGTGCACCGGTAATTTTTGTAAAGAAGAAGGATGGATCCTTACGACTGTGTATAGACTACAGGGACTTGAACCATGCTACAGTGAAAAATAGGTACCCAATGCCGCGAATAGATGACCTCTTCGATCAGATGAAGGGAGCAACAGTATTCTCAAAGATCGATTTGCAATCTGGATATCATCAGTTAAGGATTAAGGAAGGTGATATCCCAAAAACTGCCTTTCGAACTCGGTTTGGACATTACGAGTTTGTTGTGGGACCTTTCGGATTGACTAATGCGCCAAAAATATTCATGAGCCTCATGAACAACGTATTCCGAAATTATTTAGATCAATTTGTACAAGTTTTTCTAGATGACATTCTCATCTATTCCAGGAATAAAAGAGAACACGAGGAACACTTGCGAATAGTGTTGTCTTGCCTTAGGGAGAACAAATTGTATGGGAAGCTATCGAAGTGTTCCTTCTTCCAGAAAGAGATCCACTATTTAGGTCATATCATTTCAGGCGAAGGAATCTCGATGGACTCAGAAAAGGTAAAGGCCAGTATGGAATGGCCAGTGCCAAAAAATGCACATGATGTGAGAAGCTTCATGGGGCTAGCGGGTTATTACCGGAGATTTGTGGAAGGATTCTCAAAAATAGCGAAACCCATCACCACTTTGCAACACAAGGGGGTCACGTGTGAATGGACAGAAGAATGTGATAGCGCATTCATTGAGCTTAAGAGGTTACTAACTAGTGCGCCAATTCTACAAGTGCCAGATATGGAAAAGGACTTCATGGTCTACACAGATGCCTCGAAACAAGGGTTCGGGGCTGTGCTAATGCAGGTTGGAGGAGTGATAGCTTATGCGTCAAGAAAGTTGAAGAAGCATGAATATTTATACGCGACTCATGATTTAGATTTGGCAGCTATAATGCTAGCTCTAAAACTTTGGAGGCACTATCTTGTGGGGTGAAATTTTGAACTCAAAACGGACCATCAAAGCTTAAAAAATCTCTTCATTCAAAGAGATCTGAATGCCAGGAAAAGGCGATGGAGTGAGTTTATGAGTGAGTATGATTTTGGTATTTCTGATATAAAGGGAAAGGAAAATGTGGTTGCAGATACCTTGAGTAGGAGACCACGTATCTTCTCCTTGGTGACCTTAAAGGTCAGTCTCAGGTAACATGTGTTGACACAACTACTAGGAGACAGTTGGTATATAAAGGTTACTTGAAACCTCCAGAGCGGGAGGCAATTAGACCCAAAGTATGAAGGATATAATCTGTAAACAGAAGGATTGTTAAGATATCGAGGAAGGATGTATATCCCAGAGAATGGGGATATTCGAAACATCATACTGAAGGAAGCCCATAGATCACTGTATTGTGCGCATCCGGGTGTGAAGAAGATGTACGCAGAAATGAAGAAACTCTTCTTTTGGGTAGGCATGAAGCATGATGTAGTCCATTTCGTCGCCAGATGCCTAGAGTGTCAACAAGTGAAGGCCGATCACCATCACCCGGAAGGCCTCCTACAACCACATGATGTTCCTATGTCCAAATGGGAAGTCGTCTCAATGGATTTTGTTGTAGGGTTGCCACTCACATCTCATAGACACAATGCCATTCTTGTCATAGTGGATAAGCTAACCAAGAGTGCGCATTTCATTCCAGTTACAGACACTTACGATGTTACTGATGTGGCACGAGTGTTCATAAGCGAGGTTATCCATTTGCACGGGATACCTAAGAAGATCATTTCAGATAGGGACTCCGGGTTCACTTCTAGATTCTGGACAAGTTTACAGTCAGCGTTGGGGGCTCAGTTGAACTTAAGCACAGCCTATCATCCTGAAACAGATGCGCAAATTGAGAGAGTAAATCAAGTTATTGAAGACATGCTTACGATGTATGTAATGGATAATCAAACCCAGTGGGAGAAGTACCTACCTTTGGTAGAGTTTGCCTACAATAACAGTTATCATAGTTCCATTGGAATGCCACCATACGAAGCTTTGTATGGAAGACCATGCAGAACACCATTGAGTTGGGATAGATTAGAAGACCGAGTAACAGTTGGTCCAAAATTGATTCAGCAAATGGAGGAACAGGTGATTCAGATCAGGCAGAGGCTAAAGGAAGCACAGGATAGACAGAAAAGTTACGTGGATGCACACAGGACCGACCGAAATTATGAAGTGGGGGACCAAGTTTTTATTCGTATCAGGCCTAATAAGAGTACCCTACGGTTTGGGAAGGGGATAAAGTTGTCACCTTGGTTTATAGGGCCATTTAGGGTCCAAGAGAAAATTGGACCTGTTGCCTATCGTCTCGTACTGCCACCCCACTTGCATAAAACTCATAATGTATTTCATGTATCTGTTTTACGTCATTATGTTGATGATGAATCACATAAACTAAATTGGAAATAATTGTAGGTATTGAACGTGGGAACCCTCACAGTAGAACCATTAGGCATACTGGACCATAGAGTCTGACAGCTCAGAAACTGTCTGGCAGACCAAGTTAAGGTCCAGTGGGACAAGTATAGTCCAGGATCTGCTACTTGGGAGGACACCGAGACACTACAGCGAGATTGTCCCTCGCTATTTTGACCACCTCGAGAATATGTTTCTCGAAGGTGGGGTGTATGTAACACTACCTTTTGATTTAGACAGCCACGATTACCTGAGGCCTATACACTTTATTTCCTAGTCACCATGAAATTATTAAGTGATACACTTAAACTTTAAACTTATGAACTGTAATGAATGTTTAAGTGTTAATAATGATGATGCATGTAATGTGATCTATTATGTGAATGTAAATTTTACGAATGTTTCAATGATATTGATGATGATGTATATGATGTGACATATTATGAGAAAGTGAAATTATGGAATGTTTAAATACTATTAGAATGATGATTGGATACGATGAAATCCATTTTGGTCAAATGATAATCTCGTGAATGAGTGATGAGTTTGAATTATGGGATATTATGAAATCTAATTCTATGTGGAAAACTTTGATGTTGATGTATCGGTACGGGGATACCAAATTGAAAGGTTGATAATATGCAATTACATGATGACAATGCATAGAAATGTATGAGTTTTTGTTACAAACTAACCTGTAGGTTATGAGCTATGAAATAGCCAAGGGGTAATGATGATGAAAGTGGATATCAGGACCACTGACCGAGAACCATTGTGGTATGGATAATGTATGTGAAATTATATTGATTTGGATGCATTGCTATGATAAGTGGACTAGTGCATGATTTTGGTACTAATACTGCCCAAAACCGAATAAACGATGACAAAACCTCGAGCAACACAGTGCCCCTGTATGTTCCATTGTAGGGTGTTGACCCTAGTTCTGATAGGAGGGGTGGAGGCATTTTCCACCGAGTATTCTCCATTGTAGGGCGTTGACCCTAGTTCTGTTAGGAGGGGTGGAGGATTTTCCCACCGTGTATCCTCTGAAACCTGAAGTCATGGGAGAACGGTGCTAGTTCACACTCCCCAAGATGTGTGATTATGACTGTTAGTTGCCTGCTAGGGAAGCTTGGTCAAGATAGCGACACTTCCACTTACGGGTTCTATTTGGAGTTACGTCAATATAGTTGGCGCTCCAAGATAGTCTAGCAAAGGAAGGATAGGAATGGAGCTGGAAGTAGGTTAGGGAGGAAGGATGAGTAGTAATAGATGAGACAATATGGAGATCTGTCATGTGGTGGAATTTGATGAAGAGAAATGTGTATATATGAATATTCATTATTATGTAACTAAACCACAGTTGTTTAAAATAAATTATTGAACCGGACAATTGTAATTAAACGATTTCTCACACAATTAATTGATTGTTTTCTTTTATAAAAGACTAGTCTTGCTGACTGGATTGAATGCATACCTAAATTATTAAAGGATGACAGTTTGATTATTAGTACATGCATGAGATTTGCATGTACTAGCTACACATGCATTTCTTGTACATATACACTAGTATGTATGAAATTTCTTGACTTACTTACTAATAATGCCAGTTACTTGTTGTGAATGTGTGAACCATGCTCTTTCCCTTTGTACCATCAGATACCTTAACTTCCGGATGATGTTTCTTGAAGGGTGGGTGTATCTAACGACCCTAATTAAATAAATATTTAAAGACTATAAAGTAAAATTAATTAAAGAAGATAATTGTGATTAACTAAGTAATACTCTAACTATAGATCACATTTAATGACTTGAGAAATAAAATTTAAAAGATCAATGAAAAATGATATAAAATGGTTGCGTATGCACAGAGGGAGCCTATGAATCCCGAGAAGATAAAACATTAAAGGAAGGGAAGGGACACGGACGGAGGTGGTTGAAGAAGTAACTGAGGAGTCGGTGAAGGAGGGATAAGGGGGTCGGAAGGAAGGTTTATAGAGGGGGAGTACTATTGGATTTGCAGGGGAGCAGAGAGTTTGTGGTTGTGATCTTTGATCAGTTGGGGCACTGAGTTGCTGGAGGTTTTGGGCATGGGGGCCAGGATATCCGTAGATATCTTGGAGCTAGGTAGTTTTCCTAGTTGGCAGGGAGGACAATAGTTTTGGGAATTTATTTTCTTGTTTGATGTAGGATTGATCTTTGTACCAGTTAGCAGGAAGAGCAAGGTGAAGAGACAACAAAAATTAGCATCAGAACCAGGTATTTGTCAAGTTATGTATTTATTTCATTCTACCATGAATTGAATATTTATTGATAAATCTAAGTTACTAAAGTTGTTGTTATGAAAATCAATATTATGCTATGAAGTTATTGTCTCAGTTTATGAAATAAATCGCTTATGAAACTTAATGATGTTTAGAATTATTAGGTTGTTACAGATAGTTTACAAAAAAGAATAGTAATTACAAAAAGTTAACTATACACATCGAAAAAAAGAATGCAATACACAATATATAGGTATGCTTTTTAAATCTAATTGTAACTCTCAAATCTAATCATAAAAACCTCTATGAAAAATAGAGAAGACTCTCACATATATGTATAGTTCGAGTTTATCAATTTATTGAATTAATTTAATATATTCTAGAAGAATCTAATGTTTAGAAACTTATAATCTTCTATAGAAATCTCTTCTAGAAAATTCATAGAGAGTCATCTTTTACATTGCCTAACATTTCCCCTCTGGAAGAAAAAGAGAAGTGGAGGGGGACATTTTGCATCTATTCCTCTCTTAATATGGACCTCCAACCTTCCCAACATACTTGATAGCTTCAAAAATTTAACTTAGTCAAATTTTTGGTAAAAATATCAACAATTTGTTCAGAGGTACCCCAATATTGTAATTTGAAAACTTGAGCTTGGACAAGATATGAGATGAATATCAATCTCAATATGTTTTATTTTAGCAAAAAAAATTGGATTGTCTGCAGCTTAGATGGCACTTTCATTGTCACAAAATATGGTATTTGTAGAATTTCAAGTAGACATTTTGAATCCACATTGCTTATTTTCTTGCTTCATTTGTTGCTCTATACTCTGTCTCAAGAAGGATTAATATATATTGATCCAACATGGAAAACATAGCCACCTATGGATTTCCGTCATAGAAATCACCCCACCCAAATCAAGATTAGTGTATCCTACAAAAGAAATTTGGGAATAGTAGCACAATGGATGGCATAGTGCGGTGTACCATGGCTATAGGGAATTTTTTTTTAGCAACCAACCAATGAATTTATCTAGGTTCTTGTATAGATATGGAAACTAGATTGAGTACAAAGAAAATGTATTGTCTAGTGTGTGTTAAATAAACTAGGTTGTCAACAAGTTGTGTAGCATTTACCTTCTTCTAATGACATTCATTGGTAAGATTGACTCCACACTAAAACGGAGTAAAAATAAGTTTGTAATAAATATTTTTTTTTTCGAAAGATCCATTGCATACTTTGATTATGAACCAAAACAATCCATCATGTAGATTAGAAACTTACAAAATGAGAAGGAGGTCTAGATTACTATATCAAATTTTATTTTATGGTTTAATTTCAAAGTTTTAATCAACACAATATTTTGGACCAACAATAAGCAAATCATATACATAAAGAATAATAAGAAGGATCTCTCTTTGAACTTTCTTTACATGGAGATTTGGATCTGATTTGCATTTTTTGAACCCATATAAAAATCTGTTTTTTTTTTTATGCTAATTCTATTAAGTGATTTGTTAAGTGTAAAAAAAGTGAGGATGTTTTTTATCCACTAAACCAAGGGATCAGTCCATATATATTTATTATTCCCTTAAAAAGTTCTTTAGTTACCAAATCATACAACCTCTAAACGTTCAATTCTTCACTCTAACCCACAAACCAATATCTATGACTTTTGGGTTCTAATTTTTTTCTCTTTTCATGTAGAACATGTGCCCAAGTAAGCAACCAAAAACTTTAAAATAACCAATATGTGGCTTCCTACTACATACTTTTTCTGGGTAGTTCTTTTAAAACCTTTAGTGAGTAGTCTATTAATTATATAACCTGCACAGAAATAGCCAGACCTAGGAATTTGATATGCAAACTTCTATAATGCAACATGTAAGTCATCTCAAGCCATTTTTTATTCATTCACTTAACTACCCCATTTTGTTCAAAATTATACAAAGCTATTCTTTGGATTTTAATACCACATTTTTCACAAAACGATTCAAATATATAACTGCATAATTTACCCCATCTATTAGTGTTCAAAACACCAATTCTTTTATCAATCTGATTTTCAGTTAAGTCTTTGAATTTTTTAAAGACATAAATGCTTTAGTTTTTCTTTCAATAAAATAAATCCATACTCTTTTACTATAATCATCAATGGAATCTAAAAGATACATGGCACCATAATGTAATTAATGATCTTAATAATTCTCAGCTGAAACACAACTTTTACAAACTCTGGAAGTTTTGTCAAGCTTCTAACCATGTTATTAGCTATCATGTCTTGCAAAATTTTATAATTTAATTTCTAAATCTATCATGACACAATTTTTAGCTATCATGACACAACTTTTACAAACTCTGGAAGTTTTGTGAGGCATCTAACCATTTTATTAGCTATCATGTCTTGCAAATTTTTATAATTTAATTTCTAAATCTATCAAGACAGAATTTTCTTATATAATCTATATGATCAACTCGTCTCAACTGTTATTTTGATTGGGAAGGATGTTTTAAGTTGTTATTTATTTTGATCGTACATATCTATTCGCTTAAAAACCCCAAATTCATAATTTTTTTAACAAATGAATATTTCCAGGTGCTTGAACCTCGAATATGCCTAATTGGACATTAAATGCAATGAGCACACGTTATTATTTTCACCAGCACGTACTCACATATTTACGCCGAAAGGCGTATACCTATTGACAATGGGCACAATTAATGATCTTTTAACCTTAAACCTTAATCGGATGGCTATGCATTGAAGATGCTGGCATATTCTTAGTCGTCCTTCAAAATCAATGGATCAGATTTATTGTTC
>ML789365.1:211215-221289 GCA_009831015.1 Picea engelmannii | reverse complement strand
AACGGATACACCATAATCAGAAAGCGAATAATGGATGGGGTGCACCAGTCCCCTGGTGCGCAGCAACCTCACACATTCACATAACAGAATGGTAAACACAGAGAAGAAAGAATAGGATTCGGAAAAACTTCAGAGAAAAACGTCCCCTTTAATAATACAGTGCGACTAATTACAAAGGTAATTGTTGCTTTTATTTTCTGGGATTCTCTACACATTCAGACTCGTGAGAGAAGTTTCCCGCAGCAATAACTGACACAAAATTGACTGGTCATTTATTTAGACATAGCCTCGCTTACTTAAAATGGCGAAGGCTTTATTACAATTATGTGGAACCTTGCTTGCTACATCCTCTTCTGCTAGTTGGCCAAGGAAGGGGGACGCCCTTCCTGGTGACCCAATTCCTCCGTGTCTAGATCTGGAAGCATCCCTGCTTTGCCACCAACTAAAGGGAACTTTTGCTGCAATATCTCGATTGTCATCCACTTGGCCTGCGGTGGAGTTTGGCACTGTTTATCGACCAGGTATGAAGCATCATGTTGCTTGGAACGATCCGGTGTTACTTGCAAGGCAGCTGCAACTGGAGTGTGTTGCTATGATAAGTGATGAACGCCACTATGGTAAACATGTTCTCGGTGTTGATGTGCTCATACCGATGAGGCATATCTGTGGGCACCAGAGATGGAAAGCCAATACATACCTCGCAGAGTGAGAAGCCAGTGGAAGAGTGCGTGGCCCTGTTGTAAGGGTGCCACTTCTACAAAGCCTGCATCAGGAGGTAGAAATATTTGGAGTAGCTGTTGTAATTGAATTTGGCTAGGGAAAGGGTCTCGGAGTGGTAAGTGACTGGGTGACCTCCCTGTTTACCCACCGCTCCAATAGCAAACTAAGAGGAAATCTGGGGTAAGGGATATCGATATTTAATTGTTTCTTGAGTGAGTGCGTAGTAAGCGAAATCATTTTATAATATGCTGATTTGGAGTAATTAAGGCTAAAGCGACGCGGGTTGAAGAGGAGGATGGACAATGGCCACATTGGTGGAATTCACCCATTTGTCGTTTCAGTTCGGTAGTGTCTTTGGTAACAGGTTGAGATGATGAGGCATTGGGTAATGATGCGTTATGAATGAGATTGATGGATTGTGCAATGGCTTGAGAGGGTGGGTGCCTTGTGGGAGACTAAGAGACATTGGAAAATTATGGGAGGAGCGGGAGTACGACGAAAGGTGTCATATTAGTGAGGTTTTCTTGTTGAACATGGTGGGCCAAACACAGAGAAATGTCTTTGTTGTGAATGACATGGTTAGTTTCTTTTTTTCCAGGACCGACAGAGGGGAAGTGTGAGGTGTTGAAGTAAGCACATAGGTGTGTCTTTCATGTTGAAGATTGTAGTGATGGGATTTGGCATGGTACACTTCTTGTTGGTATTGTTGGTATGGGAGACCTAGCAAGAGGTCAACAAAGTCTAAAGGTGAAATATTGCAGACCATGGTGTCACGGAAGGGGCCAATGGCATAAGTTACTACTCAACATTGGGCGATAGTGACACGGGGTCCTCCTCTTTGTACACAACCAAGTTGATATGGATCTGGGTGTGGGGTGGTGAGAAGTTGCAAATGTTGGACTAGGTCTTGGGAGACTATATTTTTTTTCTTCCATTGTCCATAATGAGAGTTGCAAGTTTATGTTTAATTTGGAAGTTATGCGTAAAGAAGGGAACATTAGTGTGACTTGGTTCAGGCGTAGTCATGAGAATGTGGGATGGGTCGGCTTCAGTGGGGTTGGTGAGAGAGATGACTTATGGTTCTTTTGAAAACTCAATGGGTGTGACCTCTGCAACTAAGGCCTGATGGGGGCAGATATTTTTTATGGCTCTACATTTTGCAGAGCTAGGTGAGTTGGTCTTGTGAAAGGTACACCAAACCGCAATGTTGGTTGCTAACGAGGGATAAGGGTAAGGTTGAGGCTAAGAAGGATACGGGTTGGTGGACTGGGTTCGATTTGGAGGATATCGGGTTTGAGGGGACACCTTACATTATACGGCCAAGGCCCATAAGAGTGCCTTGTCCAGAGAGGAATTTTCAAAAATCTCAACTTCTTTATGAAGAGGAAATAAAAGACGAGCATTAAATTTGATGATTAATACCTCACCATGATCGTTGTTATGGAGTTGCATGCATAACTTGCAAAATAATTCAATGTAGCCTTGTACAAATTGAATTGAAAGATGGCAGAGATGCAACCACTTGGTGAGAATATTTTGGAGATATCCTCGAGGATAGAAGTGCTCACGGAATCTGTGACATAAATCATCCCAAGAAGAAATGCAACTAGTTGTTGAGATTATGGTGTATCGAGTTGCATGACCAATTCAGATTGTTCCAATTGAGTTTCCCACCAAGTTTGAGCTATCCCTTCGAGTTTCATGTTGGCAATCTGTAATTTAGTGGATTCTTCCAGCTTGAGGGAAGTCTTGAAGTATGTGGAGAGGCTATGGATCCAGGAATCGACTGTCTCGCCATTCATTTGTTCGATGAACTTTGGTAACTGAAAACGCGTGTTCAACTATGGTCGTTGGAGTTTTGCGTTGTTGGATTCAAAGTAATTCATGGAGAGCGAGCACCAATTCTTCAAATGGAGTTGATGTGGCTACCTTCAACTCCTCACTAGAGACTTATCTTCGGGACGACATGGTCTGCAAACACGTAAGAGAGGGATCATATCCTCTTGAAGGAAGAGGCGTGAGATGCCAAAGGGGACCCTAGGCAGGGAGCTAGAGGAACCATAAGAAGGACGCAAATGCTGCACCAATGTAGAGGTATAGAATAACCCTATGAAGGGTGACGAGGAAGCTATGAGAAAGAGCTTGAAGATCACAACAACAAAAAAAATTGTGAAATTTGTGGATGTTTTCTTCATCTTCTCTTTCTTGTGTGTGTGTGGATGTTAAGGATGCACTCAACAACAACAAATTCGCTACAGAGAGGGCGCACTTGTTTTTTTTTAGTGTGCACTACCTCAAAAATGCATACGCCATAATCAACAAGTGAATAATGGATGGGTTGCACTAGTCCCTTGTTGCGCAACAACCTCACACACTCACATAACACAATTGTAAATGCAGAGAAGAAAGAATACTATTTGAAAAAACTTCATCGAGTGTATTAAAGAAAAAAGTCCCCTTTAATAATATAGGGCGACTTATTACAAAGCTAATTGCTACTTTTATTTTCTGCGACTCTTTACACATTCATATTGGCTTCCCTCAGCAATGAATAACATAAAATTGACTAATCATTTATTTATACATAACCTTTCTTAGTTAAAACGATGAAAGCTTTATTACAATTATGCGACCGAACAACAGTGACATAGATCAAAAAATTGTCATAGAAATTATTCCCTTTAAAACCTTGCTTGCTACACATTCTTCTCCTAGTTGGCCAAGGAAGGGGGACGTCCTTCCTGGTGGCCCAATCTTTCAAATGCTCATGGAAACAATTTTGAGGATCCATTAAATGCAGCTCAAAACGATATTGCATTTGATCTTATGTCGAATTACACCTACGACACAACCCTTAGCACCTAGAACAAAAAGGATTCATGCAAAAGATTTGGAATGTAACAATGTTGTGGGTCTTTTATCTATTTCATGTCTAGACAAAAGAAGAAAAATAATTTAGGCTTTAGGGAAATATCAATTCGAGCATGGAGGATCTTAGGAAGAAGAAACATCGAAGTTTGAATTTTTTTATCCTTTGTTCATATAAGATGCTAATTTAAAGGAAGCTAAGATATCCTCTGTATGATAAGAGGAATTTTCACAGTCCCAAAAAATTCTTACAAAAAATGTCTTCATCTTGAAAATAGTACTAGAAAACAAAGATTGTATATGGATATAATACTATTTTTTTAAGTAGTAAGTTTTAGGTTCCCATGAAGTATTTCACTCTAGCACTTTGGCCTCAAAACATAAATATAAAGACACTTAGGCCCAAAATACTCTGTCTCACTAGCCTATATGTACATTTACAATTGGGGTTTGGCCTAGGGTTATTACATTCCCATCCCCCTTATTTATGCACGTTCATTATATAGACATGTGCAATCGAAATACTAAAAAATATTCAAAATATATGTCCTCCTGTATTGTATCTTCATGTTCCCATGTTGCATCTTCAGTCATGGTCCACTGGACCTTTACGATCCCTATTGCTTGATTCTAGAAGAGATTGAATTTCCTATTCAATATGCACATCGACTAAACTCATAAGTCACCTTCTTGCTCTACCTGAATCACATTGCAATCAATTACATGATTAGCATAAAGCACATGATTTTTAAATAAAGATACATGAAACACATTACATATGCACATGGATGTCCGTAGTGCAAGCATGTATGCAACAAGATCAATCCATTCCAGGATTTCAAATGGTCCACAATAATGTCATGCTAGCTTTGAACAATTTTCCAACTTTAGATAATTTCTCTTGGCCTTCAATTTTAATAACACATGGTCACCCACTTTAAACTCTTTGTGAGTTATTCCCTTATTTGCATAACTTTTCTTCCTATATTGAGCATCCTTTAAGTTATTCTTTATCTTCACCATATGTTCTTCCATTTCCAAAGCCATTTTGACCCAACTATTTCTCTTCTTATGGGTTTCCCCACCTCACCGATATATTTTACTTTCTATGATATAATGCCTCAAATGGTCTAATCTTTAAAGATGCATAATACCCATTATTATAAGAAAATTCAACCAAATGTAGAAAATATTCCATTTTTATGGTTTATCCATCACATGCATCCTCACCATATTGTCAATCACCTAATTGACCCTCTCTATTTGTCCATCTGATGATTGGTTGTGCTAAAATTCATATTTGTCCCAAAACATTTGAATAATCCCTTCCAAAAGTTTTATGTGAGCTCAGATTCTCTTTCAGAGACAATTTCCTTAGGAGCACCATCAAGCCTAGTGATTCCCCTCAAATAAATATTTGCAATGTTAGTTGCATTTCACTCGAATAAAATGGGCGTCTCTAGTAATCTTATCCACCAACACCATGATGCAATCATGTTGCTTGGTTGTTCTGGGCAACTTCGTGATGAAATCAGTTTTCACCACTTCCCATTTCCACTCAATAATGGACAATGGTTATAGAAAACTAGTTGGATGTCTATGCTCTGCCTTAAACTTTTGACATTTAAGACATCTAGCGATGTACTCATGGCCAAAAATATTGGCTCTTGATAGTAACCTCGATGCCCACCATAAGGAAAATTATGCATTTCTCTTAGCATTATATTTTTCAACTATTCGGATTTTGGCACATAAATGTTTCCCTTATACATGAGGATTCCATCCTCTCTTAACTTGTAATATTTAATTTTCTACTAAACTCTATCTTGTTGTAATAATTATTTTATTTCTAAATAATGTTGGTTTGATTTTGTAGCTTCCAAAATTCTATCTTTTAAATCAGATTTATACATGTTAATGGTTGAGTGCATATGCCACCTTGTTCTCCTTGCCTTTGATATTCTTTATATCAAAGTCATATTCACTAAGAAATTTCAACCATCTAATTTTCCTAGCATTCAAAGTTGGTTGTCTAAACAAATATTTCAAACCACTATGGTGTGTCCTTAGTTTAAATATTCTTCCCATATGATAGTGCCTCCGCATTTTCAAGGCATGCACTATGGCTACCAATTTCAAATCATGAGTGGCATAATGTATCTAATACTCTTTTAACTTTATGGAATCATCACATATCACATGTCAATTTCGACTAAGGAATCCACCAAGCCCTTCTTTGCATGCAATAGTGCATACAACTAAATCCTTGTTGGGATCAACAATCCTTAAAATTGGCGCACTTGTCAACAAGTTATTCAAGTGTTGGAAACTTCTTTTACAATCAAAGATCCATTCAAATATCACATCCATCTTTTGCAATGAAGTGATTGGTTGTTCAATCTTTGAAAATACCTCAACAAATTGTCTATAATAGACTGCAAGGACCATGAATGATCTCACCTCTAAGACAATATTTGGTATTGCCCATCCTTCAATGGCTTTTATTTTCTCAGGATCCATTGTTTTCCCTTCTTCTGAAATGATATGGAAAAAATAATGTATCCACCTTTGATAAAAGAACCACTTGGTCAACTTTTCATATAGTTGATGCTCCCTCAATACTTGTAGCACCATTCTCAAGTGTTGTTCTTTCTCTTCTGCAGACTTAGAGTAAATAAGTATGTCATATAAGAAGACAATGCCAAACTTATCCAAGTAATTTCTTTAGATACCATTCATCAAACACATAAATATTTTTGGTGCATTTGACAACCCAAATGGAACCAATTTGAACTCATAATGTCTATACCTTATTATAAATGTTTTCTTGTTGATGTATTCTTCTTTAATCCTCACTTTATTATAGCCCGACCTCAGGTCAATATTGGAGAATATATTTTCCCCTTTTAGATGATCAAAAATATCATCTATCTTTGAAAAATGATACTTGTTCTTCATGGTCACTTTATTCAGTTGTCTAAAGTCAATGCATAACCTCAAGGTACCATCCTTATTTTTCACAAATAGTACTGGCATACACCAATGAGACACACTTGGGCATATATACCCCTTCTTTGAAAGATCTTCAAGTTTCATTTGCAATTTATTTAGTTTTGTCGTGCTCATCCTATAAGGAGTCTTGGACACTAGGGATTCTCCAAGCATAGAATTTATAGAGAAATCAATATCCCTCTTCAGTGACAACTCCAGTATCTCTAAAAATACATCATCAAACTCTTTCAAAAATACGTAGTCTTCAATGGTTGACACTTGTTGGAACAGAGGTTGATCCAGGGTTCAACTCTGTCAATGTCCACAGGGACATGATCTAGTCTTCCAAAGGGGATCACAACCTACTGATTAGCCATCTTGAGCCTAATAGAAGAGTAAATCAATTTATGTTTTCCCATCAATGCCCAAGTCTACTTCGTCATAACATTCTCTTTTGATCCCAGGTCGAGGACCACATAGTCCATGTCTTAGTCTCCAATCTGAGCACTAAGGTGCAGTTCTTTGCTTGTCCTTCTTTTTCAAGATACTTGATTCACAAATATACTCAAAAGAGAATATACTCTTCCAATTTCATACTGTCTTATCAGGTGTTGTAGTTCCTGCACAACTCTTTTATCTTAAATCAAATCAATACAAGTATACAAGAAGTCCAGAAGCTTGCTTACCTTTTTTCCTTGTCTAGGTGGGGAGACTGATCAAATGTTGGAGGCATTTCACATTCCCTTACTTCTGATTGTTTCCTAGATGAAGAAGCATGTTCACCTACAAATTCTCTTCTTGCTTCTTCAAAAGTATAATTTTCTTTCCTGGGATAAAACAATGGCGCCTTCTCTGAAACTCTTCTGATCCTTGATCCATCTTTCGTCTTTCCTGGAGTCACCCTATCTTCTCTTGTGAAAACACCTCCTCTAGTAATAATATTGACGCTAGGTTCCTGGTCACGAGGTTCAGCTGTTATTTTCTCGACTTGATAGTTTCCACCTTGTCTTTCCTGAACTTTAGATAACAATATTGGACAGTCTTCAATCACATGGTCAAACAAATTACAGTAGTTTCAAGTAGTATAAGGGTTCTAACAATCCCTTTCCAAATGACATGGCTCGACAAAGTTATATAAAATAATTTTACCTCGACCTCGACCCATTCGTCCTGCTCGTCCTCTTCCTCTGAACCCACTGCGAGGGGTGAAGCTTCCTCTTCCTGGGGAATTGAACTATGCAACATTCCCTTTTAGTTGTAATTATCCTTGAATTCTATATGCATCCCTTGACCTTTCATGCATGAGGTCATAAGTCATACATTCCTTCTCATAATGCCCCACGAATGTATAGAATGTACAATAAATATTGGTGGGAGTCTAGACATAATTCTACATATAATAACATTCACCGGGGCAATGTCTAGTTCTACATACCTCACACAATGGTAAAGTAGCTTTCTTCAAAGGATTAGGGGCTCCAGAGGCCAAGTATTAACTAAATAAAGGAAAATTATATTTGGCATGGCCCTCTTCTTTAAATCTGATACACCAGATGTATTCTCTTTTCTCTTTTTGTCTATCTTTCCTAATGTCTTCAACCTATAAAGATAAACTAGTTAATTGATTCAAAATCTGACTCATACATGGACTAGATTCTCCTACAGGGGATTCTTCTAGTTTCATGGCGATCTCTAAGGCTTTAGCCTACGAAGAAACCTTCTGTTGCATTAGAGGAACTCTAATGTGTAGTAGGATGGTAGAGATGAACCATTCTTTATGTTGTTCATCTAGAATCTGAAAACTTAAACTGTTAAGCCCTAATACTGGCTCATTACCCCTTAATTGGGGCATATTATATTCGTAATGTTATTTTATTTATGTTGGCTTTAGGCCAATAGTTGTAATCATACCTCCTAGTCTCCTATATATACCAAGGAGACATTTTCATTTTGAATCATCTTTTACTTGAACATTTAAGTGGGGTGAAAGGAGGTTGCCCCCTCGAAGAGGCTTATTATCTGAAATTATCTCTTTTTCAAGGCGTTGAGTAATTTTTCTAAGGATTTTCTATGCTATATTGATATTTGGTTCTTAACATATGGTATCAGAGCTCAAGGTCTTGGGGTTTCGCTACTACATCTGAGACACCTTGGCATTTTCACTATAACTTGTTTTATACAACATTTCAGAAGGAACGGATTGGAGGAGATTTTTCAGATGGATCAAGGTACGTTGGTTTCAAAATTCAGCTCCTGAGGCCTTATACTTTCAAATATATAGCCTATACAAGATAGGGTTCTGGAATCATCCTGAACTGAGTCATTATGGAATTTTCACGATCAAAAAGTTTATGTAATGTTTCAGACCCTGAACTTCTGAGGCTATTTACAAAAATTAGTAAGGTAACTGTGGTAAACATTTCAGCTTCTGGGACATCTTAAATTTGTAGATACACCCTGTGTAAGATAGGGTATCTAACTAGTCCTATTGACTAGTCTCGAGAAGGTGTTTCAGGTAAAACAATCATAACTTCTTCCTAGAGTATCCAAATTGTGTGGGACTAGTTTCTTTATATCGTGGATAGACTGTAGTATTTTTGGTGCGAGTTTCAGAATTTTATATCAATTATTTTGTGCGGGGCACACTATACAAGTGAGATCTCCGGGAAATGCCAAAAATCAACAAGTTGTGGGGAAGTTACCATAAATTTCACTTGGCACATCCAATTTTGATCAGACTTGTGGCATTGCAGAGAAGAAATATCAGATAAATACATAAAAGAAATTTTCATACCCAGAAGGGCCAAAACATGGGAGATACAACAAAAGAAATATTGTCTAGCAGAACCACCTCAAAATCAAGGTTCAAAAGTGATACTTGGCCAACATGCCACCCAAAAAGGGAGCTTCTACATGAAATAAGCCTCCATAAAATTCTACTTGGACTCTTGATGAAGGTGAAGAAATGTGTAGGGACATAAATGAACTACAAAATAAGATGGATTCAATGGAAGCTAAGTTGGATGCTAAGATGGACTCAATGGAAGCTAAGTTGGATACTAAGATGGATTCAATGGAAGCTAAGTTGGATACTAAGATAGATGGTTTAAAAGGGGAGATCATGGAAGTATTGAAAAATTTCATAACAGAGAAGACACATGAAAGTGAAAATGCATCCCATGAAATTCATGATGAGGATACTGTAAATTCTAACCTTGTACAATATCTACTACAAACTGATATTTAGAAAAGAACAGAAAAGATACAATGGCAAACACAAACATTACACAGATATTTTTCACCTGGAAACCCAAACCGGGAAAACCAGCGTATATTATATTCATACATTATGTTACATTGTTTACAATACAATATACATATAGGAGCCAGCGGCATCCAAAACCCTAACCCAATGACCTGGATTAGTCCAAAACCCTAATTCCTTAACTGGAACTAGAAAACCATCGGCAAAAAACCATGTGCCGAAAACCACCT
>ML789365.1:180225-192252 GCA_009831015.1 Picea engelmannii | reverse complement strand
GATGATTTTTTGCCAGAGTATCTAACAGAACTGTAGGAAGACACCATACTTGACAGGAGGATGCGAACTTCGAAGCGAGGAAATGTGGAGTATTTGCGAGTTGGTCTTAAAGGGACGAATCCAAGCAAGGCCAAGTGGATTGATATTGGAAGGGTGAGGGAACTATACCCTCATCTTCGCATAGACTGAGATAGTCTTTTGGAGGTCCAAAAGCTTCCCAATGGGGAGGTGTGATCAGGGGATCAAATTTTGCTCAATTTTCAAAGTGCTCAGAATGCAACAAAAATAGTGTCATTGCATCCATCTCATCTTCCTGATTCCAGCGGTATATTTACTTTCGCAAATGGAGTCTGTATGGAGGAGATATTGCGATCTGTCCGCCAAGCCAAACAGGCAAAAATTTGGGATGTTGACTGTACCTGTCTTTACATTCCATACGGCCACATGTCAGGGCTGTACCATCATGATGATGTGGCAGAGGGAAGACATGGCGCATTTTTATTGGACAGTTATCGACGAATACGGTGTTGACACGTGTCCGGTTTGAGGCGAATAATAAAGAGACACGTGGCCCACTCCATGGGCGCCACGTGTCCCCCTTTTGTTTGGTTTATGTGGTTATAAAAATATTGTTGGAGTCCACAGGTTTGAACCCCGGACCTCCCACCACACAAACATCCGCCCGACCAATACGCCATTATATGTTTCTTGTTATGTATACTGACGCACATATATTTATGTTGGCAAATTGTATTAATTGGAAGGGGCTTGGGTCGGGGCTTAGCCCCGACCCATACTTTATACCATACATATAATACATATGTTATATAACATATGCGCGTGGTGTATATAACATTTGAACCAAAGTTTTTTGTTAATGTATGGTGCGTACATTGTATTAATCCGCGCGGGGGGTTATAACATTATATTATTTATATATATTACATTTGTTATAGCACAATGTGCCCGTGGTTGTACTTTGCACGGGAGTTACAATTGGTTGCATGGTTTTAAACGGTTCAACCACTTTTTGGCCGAGCCCGAGGTCCTATGAGCCATATGACCGAGTGCCGAGGCGGTTAGGGGCTGGAGGCACCCTAACCGTCCTACGGTTTGCATCATTGGCACGGTTGCACCTGGTGCCAAGTTTTTACGCTTAAATGAGCGTGTGAGCCAGGTTTAAAGCACAAGGGTGCAAATTGTAGAACAAGAGACAACAAAGTTGGAGAAGGAGCTTCAAGGAGGCATATCTTTCTCATTTTTCGACCGTTTCAGGTGCCGAAAGAGCCCAGACAGGGGTTTTGGGACGCTGTGGAGCCATTGGAGCAGTCAGTTTGTTATTTTGAGAATTTTAAGGCATGTTTTTTAGCACTTTGATCAATTTAATAATAATGATTCATTGGAAGCTGGACCAGGAGATGTAGCCCGGAGTGGGGTGAACTCCTTTATCAAGTTGCTATGTTTATGTCTGATGTTCAATGTTTTATGTTGTTGTCTATGTGTATCTTTACATAATTAATCCTTAATTATGTGTTGCAAATTGATCTGGTTGCTTTAAACACATAACATTTCACTTGCAATATTTATTCAAGTTTTTCAAGTCTTCTTCAAATTTTAGATCAAATATGTACTGAAAATCATAAAACAGAAGACTGCCCATCCTTACTTGGATTGCAAGCAATATTCAAGGGAGGGGAAGCTCTAGGGACTCTATTTGCACCCAAGAGGCCTTGGCAACCTAGAAATCTAAATGCAAATGCATATCAAGAACCACCCCCACAATCTTCCATCTATTATCCACCCTTCTCTCAACAACAACAACATCCTTGGAATTCTCCAAGTTGGCCTCCGCAAAATGTCCCTGCTCAACCTTGGTACCAAGGATGGAGAGATCCGAATTTTGGGAATAACCAACAGCAACATGCGGTACCAATTCCCTAGAATCCATGCACACAGTATCCTCCAAATATGCAATAGTTATTGCCTGGTTTTATTCCACCTTCGTTACCACCCATTCAACAAACCCCTTAGCAGCCTCAGAATCCACCACGTCCTACCATTTTGCCCGCTCAACCCATTCCAAATCCTAACCAAATACCACCTCTACCACTCCATAATGCTGATTTCCAGAACTATCCAGCTTACAACATAAACCCTATTTCTATACAAGAAGTACAGCTGAGATCTGGAAAAATTTTAAATAAAATTCAGCCCATAACAAAAACAGCACCAAGGGTAATTATCCAAGAACGTGAAGATGACTATATGGATAATTTATCAAATGAGACACCCCTGCAAGATGTTATCATTCCAAAACATAAAGAATCTGAATCACAGCATAACACACAAACTCAGGTTCCCCAAACGCCTCCTTTTCCTGAAAGGTTGCTCATTGAAAAATCAATTGTCCAATCTGAGTTTGACATCATGAATGAACTAAGAAATGTCTGTGTCAATATTCCATTGTTACAAGCAATCAAAGATGTCCCCATCTATGCCAAAAATATCAAAGAACTCTGCATTAAGAAACCAGGTCGGAAACAGAAAGATCCACCCACAATACACCTAGTAGGAAAGTCATCAAATTGTATTTCTGAAACACCTAAGATGGTAAAGTATGCCAACCCAGGGAACCCAATAGTTCCAGTGACTATCAACAATGTTTCTATTGGTAATACTTTAGTTGATCTAGGTGCAACCATTAATATAATGACCATCAACACAGTGGAACTGTTACAACTAAATCAATTCCTTCGCCCTACTCCTACAGTCCTTGAACTGGCTGACATAACCACTATAAAACCTGTTGGAGTTCTTGATGACATCCTTGTGACTTTAGCTTCGTGGGAATATCCTGTTGACTTCATGATTATTCATTCAAAGGACCCCACAAAAGGCCATCCAATCATTTTAGGGAGACCTTGGTTGGCCACAGCCAACACTTTCATAGGATGTCGTGGTGGGGATATGTTTATCTCAAATGGTATTTCTTCACAGAAACTTACTCTGTTTCCACCTGCCCGGCTAGTTACAGAAGAATTATGGTGGTTGAAGTGTCCCTATTATGAGAATGATGATGAAGAATCTTTATTCTATGTTGATGAGTTCCACGCACTGCAAGAACTTATAGAGGATGACATTTTAAATCAATTTCTTTCTGTGACAGAAAATGTTGAGTTCCCACAAACCTATCTTCAATATGATCAAATTTTCAGAGAAGAATTTCAAGAAAGAAGTGAGCTATTTTCCTCATTTTCACCATCCATGGTTTTCACCGTTTCTGAACACTGAGGGCCATATACCATTCCAGTAGAACTTAGCCCAGGTAGATGTCTATACATCAACTCTGAATTGAGTCTTAGCCAACAGGAACAAGTAACAAAACTTTTGAAAGAACAGTTAGGGGATTTTTCATGGGAATATACTGATATGAGGGGAGTACACCCTGACACCTACATTCACCACATCTATATCCAACCAGGGATAACCCCAGTAAGACAACCATAAAGGCGAATGAATCCAATCCTAAAAGACTTTGTAAAAGAAGAATTATAGAAATTATTAAACGTTGGATTCATTATCCAATCTCTGACAGCAAATGGGTTTCACCTCTTGTTGTGGTACCCAAGAAAATGACAGGGAAATGGAGAATGTGTGTAGACTTTAGGGAACTAAAAAAGGCAAC
This sequence comes from Picea engelmannii, assembly GCA_009831015.1. Lineage (NCBI taxonomy): Eukaryota > Viridiplantae > Streptophyta > Pinopsida > Pinales > Pinaceae > Picea > Picea engelmannii. The sequence goes on along the minus strand of ML789365.1, from coordinate 188,567 downwards.
CCTGAAAGACTATTTTCCTTTACCCTTCATAGATCAGGTTTTGGATACCTTGGCTGGAAAAATATATTTTTCTTTCCTCGACGGATATAGTGGATATAACCATATTCAGATTGCTCCTGAAGACCAGGACAAGACAACATTCACATGTCCTTGGGGCACTTATGCTTATAAAGTGCTGCCTTTTGGATTATGCAATGCTCCTGCTACATTTCAGAGAGCTGTCCTCGGTGTCTTTGCTGACTTAATTCATGACTGTGTGGAAGTTTACATGGATGATTCTACTTTTTATCGTAACACCTTCGAAGAAGCCTTAAGTAACCTGGAGAAAGTCTTGATTCGCTGCCAGAAATCAAATCTATCCCTCAGCCATGAGAAATGTAAAATGATATTAACTGAGGGAATTGTGTTGGGTCATCATCTGTCTGCTGAAGGAATTAAAGTTGACCCAGCAAAAATTGAGGTGATAGTTAATCTTTCCTCTCCAAAAACCCAGAAAGATGTGAGAAGTTTTTTGTAGTGTCCCCAAGGCCGAGCCCCATTACAGATCATGTTATATGCAAATAATTGTAAATATGTTCTATAGGCTGGTGAGCCAAGTTTTGTATAAGCTATAGGCTTATGAGTTTTGTTAGGCTAGGGAGCCCAAGTGTTGAAGGCCAGGAGCCTGTTGATGTACATGTAAGTATGCAGGTCAATTAATAAAATAAATACCGCCAGTGCATACCGACCACGATGAAAGAGTGATGGGGGACTAAGCGTCCACAGAGTGGGCAAGGGATCAAGGGGTTGGAAGGTGGGAAAAGGGATAAGTGAGGAGCCTAGGGGCTAAGCCTAGGGGGCTTAGGCCTGGAATAATATTTAATTTTATTATTATTCATAAAAATCTATGTGCACATTATTTTATCCTAAGTCCTTTTGACGGACCCGTGATTCCCCAAGTGGTGGGAGAAAGGCGTACGGATGGAAGGCATGCAGTTCCCAAGGTGACAAGTTTCAACCCTGGTGCATGCAAATATAACCCTTGAACTGAACCGTGGGGGAAAAAAAGGTTCCTGCATTCTGAACTGAACCTCGGTGCGTGGAACCAGTACGACCTCTGCCGAATATCCGGATTCATCTCTGAAAATTGTTAAGCTGTTTTGCGGGAGGAAAACCATGTTTATCCTGTCCAGAGCTGTGAGTTTGCGCCTGTTCCAGGCAATCCTGAGAACGCATTTCCTGAACCCGAATTCCCTGTGTTAAACTCGAGTGGAAGAATCCCTGGTTGTTCGGGGAAAATTGAGCTAGCCTGGGTGTGAAGCCTGCTCCGAAATCATCTTGTGAGATTATCCTGTGACAGCTAAACCTTTTTGGGAAGCATTTGCTTGTGTTTCCCCGTGGATTTATGTGACTACGCAGTGCTGGACTGCGTGAGGCTTGTTGGCCTGTGAGAGACTCCTCCAGGTGAGGGAGTTCGCAGAGGGAGAAGAGGACTTATGGAAGGAACCCTGTAGCTGCCATAGAGCCCGAAGAATTCCGGTCCGGCCTGTTCCTGTAACCAAGGTAAGGGAGACTGGAAACTGAAGGACTGTCTAGGTGACAGAGAAGGTGCACTCTCATGGGGTGGAACAGGCATGTGGGGAATGAGGGTCTGTGGGCAGTGAGCGTGGGAGATTCCTGGGAGAGCCTCTTCCTGATGAATGAGTAGGTGTTATCTTCCCGGTAACCTCAGCCTGAGTCTAGATTCCTTGCCCTGGGGTGGAGCTCGGTCCCAGCTTGGGGGTGACCTACTGTTGAGCTGATGAACAGTGTGGTCTAAGGCTGGGAGGTTCGTGGAAGGCCTGCACTTGGTTGGTGTAATTCTACAGCCAAATAAAAGAAAAGTATTGAATTATGGTTTATGACATTTGAACATGACGGTGTTGTCTTGTATAATGTTTTCCGCTGTGTAAATGAATTAATGATGAATTCTATGGAACGTTTAATTATAGCAGTACCCAGATATGTATCACTCTGTATTTTAAATGTGATTAATTATGTTAAATGCATGAGCTCATAAGGTCTGTACAAATTAGTTTTTAAGTGTGCTTTACTGTGTTAAATGCATTTGCTTATAATTCCATGTACAGAAATGTGAACCGAGAGGTTGGGAAAAACCAGGGTAGTGAAGGGAATGCTACAAATTGGTATCAGAGCCAAGGTTTCGACACTGAGCCTAGATGGGCCAGTGGAGCGGTCTTTGGACCGAAAATGTGAAGGGAAATTGGGCCTGGAATGGCCAATTATGGATGTTGGTTTGCTCCAGTGCGTCAATTCGTTGCTTGACCATGTTTATAAGCTCAGGAGGTTTAGCGATGCTGTGAAACTACAGCTGGTAAGGTCTACGACCACAGGAAGACAGGTTTCTACACTGATGATGTTAGAACCGTCAGATCTATTCGGGAGGGAAGGAAAACCCTTGCAACCACCATATCTGGAGAATGTGCACGAGGTTTAAAACCTCTTGATACTGCACAAGAGTTTAAACTCAGGAGGATTGTGAGTCATAAGATCCCTGTGGGATTACCCGTCAACCGTTCGAGTTGACAGAAGTTGCGTAGGACTTAAGTCCTCATGGGTAGAGGAGAAGTCCTGAAGAGGCATCGGGATATTAGAACTCAAGGAAATCGAGACCCTGTGATTCTCGAAAACCCAAGGAGAGATCATAGCCATAAATCTCGGGAGGACACGTGTCAGAATCCTAGAGAGAATCGAAACTCTCGAGCACGTAGAAATCTTGTTACATGAAATCGCGATCCACGAATTCGCGACAAGATATAGACCGTTCATTTAGTGAACACGTGGCAGAGATCTGTGCCATCAAGGAAGGTCCCGATAGAAAGGTCATTTATCAAAAATCGGGATTTGAGAATTTGGAAATCGGGAAATCGGGAACCCCGATGACGAGTGAGTCATCCGCTTTGAAACCCCAAACCCCGAAAACCCGATAAAAGCATATGACAGTGGTCATGTGAATGCAGGTCACATGGACCTGACTTGACCGCGAAGTGTTAAAGAGAAAGGGCGCGTCGGATATCGGGCATCGGGATATCGGAGAATCCGGAGGCAAAGGTTTCGAGCACGAGAAAATCGCGATACGCAATTTCCCGATAAGGCTTGGGTGCATGGGGCCACACCGACTGTCAGGAGGACATGTGGTAGATTCATAGAAACAGGAGAAAGGATTGTTGACGAGTCAATGACTGGGACCCATCAGAGATCCCGTGAGCATAGGATCTTGATGTTGAAATCGCTGAAACCCCTAGGAGTGGTTTGATTAAGGTCATATAGTGTGGTTGTATGGTGAGGCTATAGCCCGGAGGGCTAGCACGGACAGAGTCCATCGGAATTCGAGAAATCGGGGATTCCACTGTCAAGCATTTTGGGCGCATTCATGATTGCTAAACCCTGAACCCCGATAAGGGATAAGGCCTGGGTCACGACACAACGGTCACATCGGATAGGGCTTAGCTTGGAGGGCTAAGGCATATCGGAGATCGGAGAGGCGGGATTTACGAAGGCATGTGCCTGTTGACAGCACAAGGGCCAAAACCCCGATAGGAGTCGACATGAGAGGGAAACGACCACGGTCTTGGCGCATGGTTACATGAGTCAAGGGCTAGACCCAGGAGGACTAGCATGTTAAAAAGGGCTTATCGAAGATCGGGAATCCGAGAGGATAGTAAACCTCGACGTCAGGAGTTGCGAAACTATGAAACTGGAAGTCCCGAAATAACTGAGATGGAAGTTTCAATCAACCGAAAAACACAGAGCCATACAGAACTCAGAAAACTTATGAAGCTGAAATAACTTTCGTTCTTGTTCATATTAATTATGAATATTGTGGGATATTCATGAAGTTTAATGGCCTGACAATTTTGAATTTGATTGCACAGTGTGTGTTCCGAATACAACAGAGGTCAAAACTCCAGATAATCAACACCAAGTATGGAGTGGGGAAGAATGCCAATTATCCCTGAAATAGAAGATGAACAAGAAGGGAAGGATGTTAACCAAGGAGTCGAGGGATCGCACTCTAATGGGCATGGAAAAGAGATGGATAAGGAAGGACATATGATGAAAATCATTGAAGGATTGCAAAGAGAGGCTAAGGAATGCCGATATGATAGCCAAAAGCTCATGAAAGTCATAGATCGGCAAGGGAAATTAAACGTAAGATTCATGGAGAGTCTGGAAAGAATAGAGAAGAAACTTGAGAAAGGAAGAGACTCAAGTACGACGGAGAGTAGCAGAACTCATGAGAGAAGAAGCAGGTCGAGGAGTGGTAGCCGACATCACAGCCGCTCCCAAAGACATTCTGGTAGTAAGACACACAGCAGTTCAAGCCCATCACCTACCAGAAAACATCAGAAATCTAGAAGGGAGGAATTGAAAGGAGAAATGAATAAAATTAAACCTCCAACATTTGATGGGGAGCATAAGAGGGAGGAAGATGATGAGACATGGTTGCTTGGCATGAAGAAATATTTCCAGCTGCAGAATTATTCTACTCATGCAAAAGGAAGAATTGCAATGTACCAACTGAAAGGAAAGACATCTATGTGGTGGGATCAGTTTGTGCAGGTGCAACACATCAAAGAGAAAGAGGTTACTTGGAAGGAATTCAAAAGGTATTTCTAGAAGAAATACCTAACAAAAAGGTACTATGATAGAAAGATGAAGGAGTTCTTCGAACTCAAACTGGGCAACATGACCATTGATGAGTATGAACGAAGTTTTCTGGAACTACTGAAGTATGTTCCATTCATCAAAGACGAGACTGTCAAAATTCAGAGGTATTTGAGTGGACTGCCACCTTCCATTGGTGACAAAATCCAATATGATGATCCTAAGACCATGGAAGAAACCATAAGAAGGGCGAAATGTCTGTATGAACAGCAAAGGGAAAAACCTACCTTTCAGAAAGCTTGGGATAACTAGAAGAGGTTTAAGAAAGAGCAGAAGCAGAGGGGAAGCAAGCCTTCCTTTTTCAAAAATAGTCCTTGGGGACAGTCCACCTTTAAAGAACCCAGGAAAGTTGAGGGGAATGAACCAATGTCAAGGCCTCCAACCATGGAGTGTTGGGGCTGTAAAGGGAATCATAGGTAGAGAGACTGCCCCCATAGAAAGGACAAGGCAAGGACTATCCATGCTGTTTAGCAGGCTGAAACAGTGGAGGATATGTGCAGCAGAATGCCGAGGATCTACGCAGCCCTGGACAACAAGCAAGCAGAATTTCAATCACATATGATTGAAGTGGAAGGTATGATCAACAACTGACCACTTGTTATTTTGATTGATTTAGGGGCTAGTCATAGTTATATAGATCCTAGGGTGGTGGAAAGTTTGAATCTAATGAAGAGAAAACATGAGAAGTCTTGGTTAGTGCAGTTAGCCACAGGGACCAAGCGGAAGGTCACTGAATTGGTTAAGTCATGTTCAGTGGACATGAAAGGAATGAGCACTAAGGCTGAATTGAACATTCTACCTTTAGGCTCATATGATTGCTTAATTGGGATGGACTGGTTGAATCAGCACCATGCCCTTCTGGATTGTCGAAATAAGAGGTTCACATGCTTGAACGAAGAAGGAAATCAGGTAACAGTCCAAGGAATTCCCAGAGCTGTGGCTGTTAGAGAAATCTCAACTATGCAGCTGAAGAAATGTTACCGGAAAGGTTGTCAATTATTTGCAGCTCGGGTGGGAGAATTATTCCAAGATGTGGTCTCAAATCTAGAAGACCACAGGGTACTCAAAGAATTCGAAGACGTGTTTCAGGAGGTGCGTGGATTACCTCCAAAGAGGGACATTGATTTTTCTATAAATCTGATGCCTGGAGCAGCTCCAGTTTCGAAAGCTCCTTATAGGATGAGCACCCCAGAACTGAAGGAGTTGCAACTACAGCTCGAAGAACTGTTAAAGAAAGGGTATATTCGTCCCAACGTGTCACCGTGGGGAGCCCCAGTCCTATTTGTGAAGAAGAAAGATGGGATGTTGAGGCTGTGCATTGACTTTCGACAGTTGAACAAGGTCACTGTCAAGAACAAATATCCTCTGCCAAGAATTGATGATATTTTTGATCAGTTGAAGGATGCGAAGGTATTTTCGAAAGTAGATATTCGATCTGGATATCACCAATTGAGGATAAAAGATGAAGACATCAGCAAGACTGCCTTCAGAACAAGGTATGGTCATTATGAATTCACTGTGGTGTCGTTTGGACTGTCCAACGCGCCTGTTGTCTTCATGTGTTTAATGAATGGAGTGTTCAAAAATTATATGGACAAGTTTGTCATAGTCTTCTTGGATGATATCTTGGTGTACTCCAAGACCGAGGAGGAACACGAACAACATCTTAGAATGGTGCTGCAGGTGTTGAGAGAACACCAGCTATATGCAAAATTGAGCAAGTGCTCATTTTATCAAAAGCAGATCCATTGTCTGGGACACATTATTTCAGAAAAGGGGATTGCTGTGGATCCTGAAAAGGTAAAGGCCATTCAAGGGTGGCTAGCACCAAGAAATGTAACAGAATTTATATCCTTTATGGGTCTGGCAGGTTATTATAGGAGGTTTATAGCCGGATTTTCAAGGATAGCTCATGCTATCACTTCCTTGCAAAAGAAGGAGAAGAAGTTCCAGTGGACTGAGCAATGTGAGAGCAGCTTCCAACAATTGAAGAAACTACTCACTAGTGCTCCAATCCTGAAGATTGCTGATCCAAGTAAGGATTATGTAGTATGAACAGATGTGTGTAAGGAGGGGCTGGGAGGAGTTCTCAGCCAAGAGGGATTTGTGGTTTGCTATGAATCTCGAAAGCTGAAAGAGCATGAAAAGAATTATGCCACTCATGATTTAGAGCTAGCAGCAGTTGTCCATGCATTGAGGAAATGGAGACATTACCTCATGGGCAAGAAGTTTGAATTAAGAACATACCACAACAGTCTGAAATATTTATTTGATCAGCCAACCTTAAACGCCAGACAAATTAGATGGCTGGAATTTCTGTGTGAATATGACTTTGATGTCAAGTATATCAAAGGGAAAGACAATAAGGTGGCTGATGCACTCAGCAGAAAGGTGCATGAATTACATGCTACAACCATTAGCATGTACAGAACTGAGTTGAGAGACAAAATTCTTGAAGCTGCAAATGCTGATTTGCAGTACCAAAAATTGGTAGCAAAGCTACAACAGAATGAGGGACCACAACCCAAGGAAGGTTATGCCTTGAAAAATGATGGTCTACTTCTGTATAAAAACAGAGTATATGTACCCAATGACCAAGAGTTGAAGCTGGCAATTCTAAAAGAAATGCATAATGTGGCTTATGTTGGTCATCCTGGGTATCAAAAGACTGTGGCAGTAGTCAAAAGCCATTATTTTTGGCCTGGTATGAAGAAGGAAGTTGTTGAATAAATCGCCAGATGTATGGAATGCCAGAAGGTCAAGGCTGAGCACAGACACCCAGCCGGGTTGTTGCAGCCTTTACCTATTCCTGAGTGGAAGTGGGAGGTGGTAACCATGGATTTTATCACAGGATTGCCCAGAACAAGCAAGCAACATGATTCAATCATGGTGGTGGTGGACAAGCTTACTAAAGCTGCCCATTTCATTCCACTGAAAACCACCCACAGAGCAGCAGATGTTGTTGATATCTTTTTAAAAGAAGTTGCACGCTTGCACGGAATTCCTAAGACAATTGTGTCTGATAGGGACCCGAAATTCACTTCGAATTTCTGGAGAGGACTGTTCAAAGGAGTCGGAACGAATCTGAACTTCAGTACAGCATACCATCCCAAGTCTGATGGGCAGACAGAGAGGGTAAACAGAGTAATGGAAGATATGCTGAGAATGTATGTGATGGATAAACCATCAAAGTGGGAAGACTACCTGCATTTGGTAGAATTTGCTTACAATAATGGGTACCATGCATCTCTGAAGATGAGCCCATTCGAAGCACTTTATGGAAGAAAGTGCAACACACCAGTGAGTTGGGATAATCCAGCTGAAAGAGTAGTTGTTGGGCCTGAACTACTCAAAGAAATGGAAGATCAGATGATCAAAATCAAACAGAATTTGAAGGCTTCCCAGGATAGGCAGAAAAGTTACGCCGATAGTAACAGAACCCATAGAGAATTCAAAGTGGGTGACCATGTTTTCTTGAAAGTGAAAGCTAGAAGGAGTTCCCTGAAATTGGAAAGTTGCGCCAAGTTGGCAGCAAGATTTTGTGGGCCATTTGAGATCCTGGAAAGGATCGAGCCAGTTGCATACATGCTTGCATTACCTGCATCTATGACTGTACATAATGTGTTTCATGTTTC
>ML789365.1:129556-176748 GCA_009831015.1 Picea engelmannii | reverse complement strand
CCTTATGAAGTAGAAACTGTTTTTGATAATGGTTCTGTCAGGATTAAAACCATAGATGATTCTCAGAATTCCTTTGTAGTAAATGGACATCGATTAAAAGTGTATAACAAACCCTTGTCAAAAGATGATTTCTTACAGGAAGTGGCCAAGCAAATAGAACTAAAGATAGTGGGAGAGGAGTCTTCTCCTCCTGCTGATCTTTGATCATTCATACTATTTTAAGATTCTGTAAATAAAAAAATTTAGCAGAAAATAAAAAAATAAATCAAATAATATATAAAAAAAAAAAAACATTTATTTTCTTCTTTTTTGGATATGTTGATATTTTGTTTTCAGTTTTACAGGTTTTTTCAAAGCAAGTACAGAACTGAACTTCATCACTCTCTCGCAACAGGTAAGAAGGTAAGACTTGTTTTGGAATGAATAAATTTGAGCTTGTTTGCTCCCTTTGACTGCTCATTAAAGTATGAAAGGGGCATTTATCAGGAAGGATTATTCTTTACCAGACCTGGTGAATTATTATGGGAAAGAAACCCCCTTAGAATCTTCTTTTAGCATTTCCTCAGACTCTCCAAACATGAGGAAGCAATGAGCATGTACTAACTTGGGCTCATAAAATCCACAAGTAAGTGATTACTGTTCCAAAAAAATTATGTCTGCAAGATTTCTATCTGCACTCGCGTTGGATGATGTGGAATACATTAAGGTCCACCTTCCAACAAATCTCACTCCATCAACATCAGCACCTTATCTGGAGCAGAGATTAGAGATTATTTAGTACCCTGCACTCTGCATGCCTCAATGGCAGATGTCCTTGCTAACAACCCTGGGAATACACCAATGTCTCTTGGTTGATAGATCCTACAGGTGACTAAACACCAAGACATCTATTCATACCTGTTAGGATGTGTTGTAGGTACCTTGAGGCCCATTGACATCACTGGTGGGTCATCTCGCATCATTTAACGACATTCATTAATGGCCGGTAATCCGATGATTTCTGTTTGTGTTCGACTCCAGAACATTCATTCACACAAATCAGAATTGTACCATGGGTTAAAGCTTTGAAGCTGTTGAAGACATGATTTTAAATGATCTTTTTCAGGACAGAACAAAAGCCAGGTTCAGGGATCATCATCAAATAATTTGCTGTTATAAACAGGAAGTTTTTCTCAGCAGGATATTATTGGTTCAAATTTCTCTGCAGATTCCTGATTGTTTCATCAGTACCAGTCAATACCAGCACATAATCCATCAGCTATAGTGGTCATCAGAAATACAATAGCAATTACAATTTTCACGCCTCCAGATCCAGACTTGACTTCAAAAGAAAAAACTCTACAGCAAGAAATGCATAACAAAGGGGATAGGTAATTTAACTCAGGTACGCTTAGTTCATGTTGATTTACTGTATTAATTTACATATTAGTGTTTTGAACTAAGGATGCCTTGTTTACTCCATAATGTTTCATCATACCCATGATCTGTACCTAATGAACCAGTCCACATCGACATTTCATTTCATGAAAATGCACAACATCACCTTGTTCGAGTTCGACACGACTCATATATGATAACACTCTGCACTCATGTACGACTACCATCATTTTCCTACACGCTATCGATTTCCACGATAATTCAAACGTTCTCCAAATGATTCTTCTCCCAACTACTTCACTCATCGCACTCTATTCCCCTGTTCCCCTCATCTAAATTTTGTTGCTCACCTGTATACCTTCCCTGTGATATCAAGTGGAACCATGGTGGCAAATCGTCATGAACCAGAGACATATGCGGACTTAGAGGCCCTTCCGGAGTATGAGGCCACCAGAGACATTTTTCAGAAAGCAGGATGGGAGCCGTTTCTCAAGAAATTCGATGGATATAATGATTCAATTACGCTTCAGTTCGCTCTGCATTTTCAGGTTGGGTTCGCTAAAGTGGGCAAGCTCGAGTTCGAAGTCATGGAGAAATTCATTTCAGAAGCAATTCAACTTCCCACCACTGGTCAGAGATGGACAAAGGGTCAGCCTGTTGACAAGAAGCTCTACACGCAGCTTCTGAAACCACAGTACCGGAAAACACAGTGGTCAGAGGGGACATCGCGGTCATGGTTAGAACCACAATGGGCTCAGTTGCTAGCTATCCTCCAACGTTACCTCACTTGCAAAGGACGGTATACAATCGTATTTCCCTACCATGCTCAACTCCTACTACATTTCAAAGGTAATAATCTGCTGAACATACCCTTCTTTTTGTTGAAAAGTTTAAAGAAAATGGAAGAACAGGTCCGAAAGGCCAAAGATTTTCAAGGAAGTCTATTTCATTTTGGTCTTGTTAAGATATTGATTAATTCTGCACTATACAAGAAACAAGAAACTTGGGATATGTTCATTGTAAAAACCCTAGCCTCTGACAAGTCTAAAGATAGAAGTGTTAAGCCTGCTCCAACACAGAAGAAGCCTAACTCTAGGAAAAAGAGGGTTAAAACCCCAACCAAAATCTGTGATGACCCTAAGAACATACCAGATAGCACAATTGAAGCCAGTGCTGGAAACCCTAATTCAGAACATTCATTTGATGCCCATGGGTCTGATGGAGTGGAAACCAATCATGAAACTATGAAGAACACCACTCCTACAGAGGCAAATGTTGAAATTCCGATATCTTCCCCAGCTGCTATGAACATTATTGATGTGGAAGAACTGGTAGAGTTGACTGACAAACCTAGGAGAAATCTAAAACGAAAATGTAAAAGCACATTGTCAGATATGGATAACTCTGTGCCCAGTTACCCACCACAGGAGAGGTTAAAAAGTGTGGATGATCATGAGGAGGCTCCAGAGCCCTCTGAAATGATTTGGACTCTTTCTCAATTAATTCGAAAAGTCCGTAGAGTGGATGAGCCAGCTACTGAGCCCAAAGAAATCAAGCAGGACGAGCCAATTTGAATGCCCACAGATACCCCTGCTCGAACATATAAAGATTTCACACCTGAACTTATCCCAGTTGACAATTCCGATCCAGTTGAAACCCATGATCAAAGTCCAGATGAGTTCACTCACACATCCAGTCCTCAAACACAGCCAGGACATGATAAAACATTTGAATCTTACTGTGAAATTTCCTCTAGCAAATCCTTGAGACCGATGGTAGCCAGATTAGAAAGCAGGAATAACAGGCTGAAAGAGAAGCTACATGAGTACACTGTATTGGATCGACATATCAAAATAGACAATGAACTCATGAAATTCAGGCAAACTCATTTCTTGTCCAAAATTGAAATATTAAAATGAAAGAATAAGGGTCTTTTCCAAAGGATCAGGAGATTGCAGAAGACTGCCAGGAAGCATATCATCATCAACCGAGTCCTCAAGAAGGAAATCAAAAACCTAAAGAAACATGAGAAGTTACAAATGTTGGTTGCAGCTGCTGTAACGCTCTGATGAATCTCAGTTTTTGACTTTTTGACTACCTAAGGACAAGCAAAGACTTCAGTTTGGGGGAATGTTAGTCTCCAGTTTTGACTATGTTTTGCCTACATCATATCAAAAAGACCTCCATTTCCATACCCAGTACCACCCCTTCTGGCCTTGTTATGACACATTTGACATCTCTTTACCACTAAATGGGGCTACTCAAGGTATTCTTACGTTTCAAGTCATTTTTATGTGTTTTGATACTTTAAATTAATATTGAAACTAATGTGGCATGAGTTAGGTACTATTTCTATTTGAAACAAGATTTGCCAGTACCAGGTACCAGTTCGCACCCAGTGGACATACCAACGAAGCTGCTAAAGATCCGCGATATGGCCAGAATGGTAGACAGTGTGATTTACATGATAGATTGAGTCATCACTCATATGCTGATTCAAGGCGAGATTATAGAACGAAGTTGTTAATACTTCATGACTCACACTTCGTGACACTGCGTGTCATGAAGATGTGAAGATCGTTTTTAACTGATTTTGAGTTATTTTCGGATCTAGGATCCGTTTGAATTAATGTATTTTTGTTTTAAACTATTTTTGAGGAGGATCTATAAAAACAGAGGATCGCTCCTAAGAAACGTTGGTTATGTTATGCTATGATATACATTTCTGCTAATACAATCTGCTTATGCGTTATGTTACTTCACTGTTATATGACTTGAGTTATTTTTCTAAGTAAATGGAGCGTGAAGCATGAACAGTGTTTGCGTAGAATGATCTGAGTAGTTTTGGTTTTCCTTTCGGCGATTGCACCTCTTGGTTGGGCCCGCCAACAGGTTCAAGTCGTTGCTTTTCTCTGTATTAGAGTTAGTTTATTTCAGTATCTTAGGATTTTCATGCATGTTAGCTTATTTTGAGTTTGGGAATTAACTTGTTCAGATTCTTGCTTAATTATTCTTCAACTGTATCGTTTCCAGCATATTAATATCTTCTACATTGATCAGTGTTGAAAGCATGGTTGATTCTTGTAGAATTTAAAGCGTGAACTAGGTTTGCTTTGTTTCCAGTTTTCAATCTGAACGTAAATTAAAGAGAATGCGAGTTTGAATTTACTTTTCTTTGGTTAGGATAGTTAGGTTACTCTGCTCTGTTAGGATAGTTAGGTTGCAATTGAATTAGAGGAAGCTTCCAGTACCAGTAGGGTAAATAGGATATTTCTTTATCTTTCTTGTGGATAGATTTAGACTTATTTTCGATGTTTAGATTAAAAGGATTTTAGGAAATAATCTTTCTGTTATGGTTTAGATAGAAATAGTGATGATTAGATGATCAAAGATAGTGGTATATAGTCTTGTGAAATCACATTAGAATAGAAATAGAAGTACCTGCACTTAAGCACAGAACTGTTCTCTTTTGATGAATTAAACAGGAAATGATAAGTTTCAAGGTAATCATTAGGATTCAGTTTCTAAGAGTGAGTTTGTGTTTTCTTCTAAGAATAGTATTTAGATAGGAATTAGAATCTTACCCACACATACAGTGTAGCAGCTCTAAGTTCACTTACCCTGGTTTGACAATTTAGTGTTTTCAGGTCATTAAAATCTTTAATATAGCAGCCTAACAATAACTTCTTCATTTCATCTTCATGGTTGTAACCTCTATGAGCATATTCCAAGTCTCTAGTGTCTCTGTTGAATTTTTCTTGTGTTCTACTTGTGTTCTTAGTTATGAAAAATATGCATGCAATGTAACATCCCACTCCTGCCAGCACATGTTATCGACTTATTCTTTGAGGAAACTTGCGTGCAAGTGATCCGGTTATAGTACATGGTTATTTGTTTCACTTATGGATTTTATGATGATGTTGATGATGGTGATTTAACGTTATTTTATATATATTTATTAACAAATGTTATCGATGAGTTTTCCCTGAGTGTGCAGGACACTTGAATGATTGTGGATGTCGATGGAATCAATGGACCTCCTTGGACTCTAGATTGAGTCAGGGAGTGGACGATATTGCTTTGATTATTTCATTTATGCACATGTGACATATGATCGATTATATTATGATTTTGTATGTGGATCATTGACATTGTTTCATCAATGGATGCAGGCTAGCGAATGCTTTCTAATATGGCTAACATACGGAGTAAATGGGTCATGCACATTGACCAAATATTGAGGGAGAGGTGTGGAAACATCCCTGTCACATCCTACTATCACTCTCGCCGTAGATTGAATTGTAGGTTAATGATTACCTATTTTGATAGGTCCACGATGTCGTGAGGGAAGACTGACACAGTCGCTCACAAAGATTCTAAGGGGTGCACAATAAGGTGAAGTCGTTATTACTTAGAATCCCTTAGTATCTCACAAGGTCGACCGAATGGAGTGTTGAATCCAAAGGTTGGAAAACTACCAAAACAGGCAAAGGCGGGTGACACCCTTGGAGCATGAAGTGCATCTTGAAGGAAACGTCGTGTAAATAAAACTCGATTCAATGAATCTAGATGACCTAGAAAACCTTGAAAGAATAATTGTAAAACTTGAAAATATTTAGACCTTGTCAAATATGAACAATTAATAAACAATTTGTTACTTATAAATCCCCAAATGAAAGTCTAATCCTATTCAAAAATTAAGCCTAAGTCTAAGTTTAGTAAGAATACTAAAACTAAATTATAAATTTAATAAAAAAAGGGAATGAAGTAAATCAAGTTAAGAATTAAGAAAGGGTGAAATATATTTAAACATTTGATATACGACACATGTGTGCAAGAAAATATAAAAAGGGGTTTTTTTAAATAAGAAAGAAATAAACATGAAAGAATGTGTACGCATAGAAAGATATCTAGAGTCCAGCTAACACTAGTCCAACTAGAAGAAGACTCTTATTTTAACACAACTCTGATTTAGTAAGGCATCAGTCATTAAAAGGGAAAATGGGGGGATAAAAAGACAAATAAGAGTGATTTAAGGAGTGCTTTTAGGAAAGGTGAGGGAAACTGACTTTAATTAAAATAAAATGTGGAATTACTTGTTCAACTTGGGGAGAGGGAGACAAGTGTAAGGGGGAAATAATTCTAATTTATTTAATTAAAAATAAAATTAATTGTGCAAGTGGGGATGTGTCATTAAGGAAACTCCTATAAAGAAAATGGTCTAGAGGAAAAAGGAATCACATTGGTTGTTGGTAAAGTCATGTTGCAGAATTATTTGTGATTGGTTTTACTTGTGAGACTTGGGATACCCATCTTGAGAGAGAGTGGTGGCTCTACCTTGAAAGTCAATATGGGAGCTAGAGTATATTCTAGTTTTGTGTGTGTGGCCCCTTGTGGCTCGGGGGGGAAAGGGGGGAGAAGAGTACCCCTAACATTGGTTGGGAGGTACCGGTGAAGTCCTTGGATTGACAAGCAAAGGAGTTAGGTGAAAGTTCAAGTGGAGGTCTTAGGAAATATCAATCGTCATCAACAAAGAAATATTGGTTATGATACTCCATTTTTTTTTGTTGTTTAAAAATTTAAGATTCTTGTTGTTAATCCGTGCCAAGGAAATAAGGACTTATGGGATTTTATATTGAAATTTTTAATTGAAATTTGTTGTAGATTTCAATACATTTAATAATCGTAATTGAAACTGTAAATTGGATGGATGCTTTTGTAGTCGAATCATGATGAAATGTATTGAACTTTTATTGTTTATTGTGCCTTGAAACCCATTGCATTTGTGGTGAAATTGTTATTGTTGCTCGACAAGATATTGGATGGTTTCATGGATATTAGAATGGAAATTTGTTGCTAGTTGATATATTTATCTAAGATAATAATGGCGAATTTACTGGTCATTGCCTTTCAAATTCTTAGCAGATTTTTCTTCTAACCTTCAATTTTTCAATAGAAATCATATAATCATGATTGAATGAGTCTAAAATCTATGTAGTAGAAATGGATTTTCACAGTATATTATATCTCCATTATGTTCCCTCCTCGTCACACCTCCTTTGTCCACCAAAGCATTCACTTTAAAGGGAGTTGTTAGAGAGTCCCCAAACCATTTAAACTGACCACCACATGAAGTCCTTGAATGAGAATTCCTGTAACGATTTTACCTTCAAAAATTTTCTCCCGTGGTTTTTAAGGAGCTTCTCTTGTAGCGAGTTACCACATAGTTCTTCCTCCAGCTATTTAAAATGAGATCCATATCATGTAGCAAGTTACCACAAAGATCTTCCTACAACTATTTTAAATTAGATCCCTCTCCTATAGATAATTTCCATCAGAGATTTTCCCATCGATGTTAATGAGCTTCTTCATGTGGATAATTTACCATCAGATGTTTGCCCAAAAATTTTAATGGGATTATTCTTGTAGAGAATTTACCACCAGAGTTTTTCCCAGCGATTTTAATGAGCTTCTTCCTATGGTGAATCTATCATCAAATATTTTTCCCAGTGATTTTAGTGAGCTTCTACTGTAGAGAATTTACCTTTAGATATTTTCTTCCAGATATTTAAAACGATATCATTCTCCTGCAGTGAGTTTCCTGTAGAGAATCATCTTCCAAAGAGATTAAAATGATCTCCCTCTACCATAGCTATATTCATTCAGAGATTCTTCTTACAGAGATTTAAAACGAGCTTCCTCTCCTATAACAATTTTCATTTAGAGTGTTTTCTTCCAGCAATTTAATTGAGCTCTCTCACCAGTAGTGAATTTACTTCCAACACTTAGAGGATCACTCCTTTTTAGATATCTACCTCATGTTGGTTACGAGGTAGTAATCCCATCGTTTCCCATCTCAAAAAAAAAATTATCTTGTTTAAATTTTTTCTTCTGCTATCACATGGCTTCCCTATTGATTGAAGCCTCTTGAGCACTCAACACACCCTAAAAGCCTTATAAATTTTTGTCACTTTTTGGGTACCACTTGTTTTCTCCATTGTCTGACTCGATTTCACTTTGGGAAATGGTTTACCTTTGTTTTGTTTTCATGTCTCTTCTCACCTAGACAGGTTTGTCTAAACTTGAAACCTCGTGTCTAAAAAGACCCTCGATGCCTGAATTAAGAATCAACAGCTAAATACTGCACCTAAGGTTCTCATGTTCTACGTCGAAAATAGTTCAAGTAAAGGAACCACACAAAAACAATAGTTGTCGAGCATCGATCCTCATTGACATTGGGAAAATACAAGAAAGACACACGTTAACAAAGGACTTAAAGAAACCACTGATAGTTGATGCTCGATGCACTTTATCGGGATCGGGGAAATCCAGAAAGGTTACAACAGTAATTTTTTGCCACGATAAAATTATCACCAATCACCGATCCCCGGTGCATTTTCGGCATCGGGACTTTTTTAAGAGAGATGATCTGAGAGAACTTGGGTAATTTTATCATTGATCGTCGATCCTTGACACTTTTCGGCATCGACAAGATAGGATTGGGTTGTAGAATGTATGTCTTAAATAATGCCCCACCTCCGATTAACATGATAAAATGAATTCATTGGTCTTGAATACCATGTTTATTTACCACGTAAGGGGGACATACAACCTAGTTTTATCCTGAGTTATTTTTAGATTCCATGAGTCCTAGTCATGCCCCTAGGAAACTTTTCCACGTCATCTCTATATGGAAAGATCGATCGGTGTTGGATCTTTTGCGAGAATATATCAATGAAAATGTTTGAAGCACAATCCTAACTCGAGATCCAACAACTAGACTAGCGAAACAATGGGATGTTTGATGCATAATATATGATCATATTTGGAAATTTAATAGACCAGTTAATGCTCAATCTCGCATCATTTAATGCTCAATCCCGCATTAGTTTCTACGTCATGAGCCGATTAGACAACACCATTTTGAAATCACCGATAGAACACATTACCACCTGCTCCTATGCTATCTACCCATGATAAATTTAAGTTTAAACATCTTTGAATATCTGGCAACAGATTTGATGAAATTACACTCATAAGCTGAATTGAATGGATGATGCAACAAGGTAACATCATCCATGTTTAAATATATGGAATGGTTTTGAACTAATTCATTATGTGCGTAAGTTGAATTCTAGAGAATCTGAAGGAGAAAAGCGAGCATCTAAGGACAATACTGACCCTTTGATGATCAAAACCATTTTTAACAAGCTTCAGAAGTAAGATTTTGCTGAGAAATCCAACCACCAGACACTTTCCAAGAGAACCAAATCTGAAATAAGATGAGATAGGAGAAGGTTCTTCTCTGAGGACCGTGAGGTAGTTGGAGTACGCTCCTAGGGTGGAGCCTTTCATCAAAACATCAACAAAGAATTTTGTTTCCCATCCCCCATCCTTTGGTGATACTGAAGCAAGAACAGTATCCAAAGTAATGCTTCCATAATGGGGAATATTTTTAACATAATTAGCTAATAATAGTACCCATAATTTATCCCACACAATGACCAGGACGTGAGGGTGCTCGATGTTAAGGTGTTCCTGAACATCTGGTGGTTGTATCTACACATGGTGGCAAGGAAAACCTCGGTTTTCCCCTACATAGAGGTTTTGAAATAGCTCATTGACCATACGGATGGACATAAGTGTTTGATCAATGATGATTATGGCATATGTGTCGGAGTTTTCCTCCCAATAGAATTCCATAAATACTACAAGCTCAGGGACCCAGAGGAGCGGATCAACATAGACTTCGTGGTGAAGTTCTATAAATTCCATGACACCAGCCAGTTGATGGCATCATGGTGAAGGGAGGAAATTAATTTCACTAACCAGAAAAATGATTGGTATGGAACAATCAACCTAAGGGAGCCATACATCTATTTGATGTCTCTCATCTCTCGGTTATATGGAGAAAAGGACTTCTTTAAGTTTTCAGAAGCATGGATTCCTTTGGCATACATAGTGGTGATCGCTGATACCAGCTTCAACCGGGGATAGATAATCTCAAAAAATTTAAGCATATGTGTATAGAAGGCTGATATGCCGAAGGAAGGGGAGGCACCCACTTTCTACATGGCCTCGTACCTACTCGATGTCATGTGCGCAAGGAATGTCTTCATCGACATGAATCTAAGATTTCATGTTGTGGGTATCCTAGATCACATCTACTTCAACATACTATGGGAGAACAGGTACAAAAAATATTACGAACTCACCTGCGATGAATTCATCACTCACATTCATTTTATTATTTTTAAGAAGGAATTCCCAAGACTATCTACAACAACCAAGAAAATTATAGCCAAGGTAGGCCATTGTTATTTAGACAAACACTCTACCTACATCAAGGTGTTCAGAGCCATCGAAACACAACATTTCCAACCCGCTCATGTCCCAGACCGACTCGTTGTGGGAGAAATCTGTTATCAGACCATCCTATAGGGCCATAACGCCACATTGGTCAAAGACAAGAAATGATCTTTCATACCCCTATGGTTTTCATATAGGGTTCTATCCAATGAAGGATACTACTCAATACAAACAAGAGGGGCTTAACCAAATGGAATTTAGATTCCAGATAGGCCGATTCCACATGCACAATTGTAAAGGCCTACTCCTCCAACATGCTTCGCAAGTATCATCCTTCTAGTCGTATCTGCATGATAAGTTTGAGGATGAAATTTTCACAGAGTGCGCCCAGGACTGGGATGAGGTGGTTCAGAGGATGGCCAACCCAAATATGACTAGGTTCAAGGCCATGAGTGTGGACGAACAAGTGGAAACGATAGAGCAATCGGCCCAAGAGACCCTAAGGTCCAGGGAAGAAATCATAGCAGCAGAGACAACAGAGGCACAGAGAAGGGGATTACTCTTGATACAAGGGGCATAAAGGATCATTTATTGGTTTACAAATGACCCCGATATGATAGAAATGATGAGGATCCTGGCTGATTACCCAGTCAAAATTCGAGGAGAACCAAGTGGCCCAGAGCTGATATAGATTGAAGAACCCACCGGGTCAGAAAACCCTACAGCTTCACCACCACAGGTCATATCACCATGGGAGGCTTCGGTTCAACTCGAGATAGCAAAGACATCAATAAGAACAATTATACCAAACCCATTGTTCTATTTAATAACCATCTACGACGATGAGGAGAGTTTAGAGGTGTCCCTGGTCACTTCGGTGCAAATTACAGAGGAGAAAGAACTTGAGAGACCATCCACCTGGGGTCCCGATGCTCGAAGTCAAAGTCGTCCACAAGAAGAGCATGAGGTATAAAGTTCCTTAGACCTTGAGCCACTTGACATACCAGGAACCCCAATGGATAGCTCGAGGGATGAGCTAGAATTGAGTGAAGAAGGAGAATAAATTCCACAACAGAAAATCGACATCCCAACAATTTATTACCAAGTTAGTACTGAACCTACCCCTGATTCCTCAATTTTGGCCAGCACCCTACTACCCGATGAGAAATAACCATAGGTCGAGCCATTGGGACATACAAAAGAGGCTTAGGAACCCAGTCTTGAACAGATATACACTGTCGGAGCCTAGGAAACATGCATACTTGGGGAGAATAAAAAATCCCCGAACCTGTTGATGAGGTCGTTGATATACAAGAAATCAACTATGACTGAAAGAGGAAAGCCATTATTAAGAGAACCATAATTAAAAGGAGGCCTACTTTGGATAGTTTGATCCTCATCACCACAAAGGAGAAATTGATTAGTAGAGAGAATGTCAAGACATCCGAACTTATTGGCACATGGATGGAGATCAAAGATGCCACCCTGGATAGAGCAAGGAAAGATGAAGAGAAGCTGTCCACTTCGCTAAAGGAGTTGGAGCATGTGCGCCATCTGGAGAAATACGATCACGACTCCACACAGGCCACGATATTTTTGAGAATTGAATTCCAGGATGCCTATAACAAATTCACAAATGAGCGACACATTTTTACTACAAGGATAGCTTACTTCCAAGAAGACACTCTTATGGCACTAACAACCTACAAAGATGTCTAAATATGGTATGAGAAGGCCCACCAAGAAGTGGAATAATTGATTATATCAACGCGGTTTAAAAGGGTTGAGAGGCTGAAGAGCATGACATTCGAGTGTTGAGGGACAACGTCATAGATAAGATAATGAAAGCGACCGAATACTTGATGAAAATGGCCCAAGAACCTCAGTGAGAGATTCAAGAGAAATGGGCCAATTGCAAAAGAATATGTTTCAAGATTAATCCGGAGATGAAAGACATCGGTCTCCCAGTATTCAGCTCACCTGAGGACTTTGTCGACTTGCATGACATAGTCAAACAACATGTAGAAGAAGACTTGGCATGGAATGCAGAGATAGAAAAGGTGGAAAACATGGCACCAGGACAATTACAATAGTTCATGAAGCACCCAATCAAGGCTCTAACAATATTACAATAGTTAAGGGTCAAAATAGTCAATTATCGGGCATGGTCAGTAGAAGTAAAGGACATACTTTCGGCTTTGATGGACCAACACATATTCCCATATCCCAACACATGCGAGGAACTCTTTTTTCAATTGTCATATTATGAGAAGATTCATCCACTTCAGTGAAACCATTCGATGACTCTTAGAAGACATAGAGATGGAAGCACCATGTGGTGATGTTTTCTTTTTCTTAGCTTGCACTTTTGATAGCTATTTTTAGTTAATGATTTGTTATAAATAAGAGGATCAAAATTTTAGAAAGGGTTGATCATTTTGGCAAAGGCCCTCATTTTTGGAATTGTAAAGAACTATTTTGAAACTAACTTAATTGAGAAGTCATGTTTAGGACCAGAGACAAAGTTATGTTTTCATCAAGGGAATTTGTGATTGGATCTGAGGAGGAACTACTTCTGAATTTGTTTCATGAATGAATGTTGTAATGAGTAAGAGTTTTTGAATCTATTGATAAGTTATTTGATTCAATGTTTTTTTTAGCTCTCATCTCTAATGATGGAAAAAAAATCGTTGTGTTAATGTGTGATTAGTGATTAGGAATAAGGAAATTAATTTTCTTTCCATCATTTTATTGCATGTATGTTTTCTTTCGATAATTCTATCTTAGTCAATAATTAAAATACCAACAAGTTGATGTCTTAGTACTAGGCTTGTCACTGGTGTGAAAATATTTGTTTGAATGCTTGAGAACGAGAGTTATCCCAAGCTCATCCTTCTTCAACAATTAATATTTCCCTTTTACCAGTTGTTTTATACCAGCACACATCTTTTTACCAGCCCCACCTAGTGAAAGAAAATACAAAAGAGAATGTTTAAATTGAATAAGGAACTTTCATAAGAAGACACCCTGTCAATCACTACTTAAAGCCCATAGATTATTTGGTCGGATCGACAGATATGGAGAACCATTCCACTATCAAACATTGTAGATTATAATTGGGCCTCAGTGGTGGGTTTGGTTCCTACTGCTGAGTTAAAGGGATTTAGGACCCCTCAACAGAATTGGCACTATAAGGAGGGTAGTAATCAATGAATGGCTAATAATATTTCTGATATAATATTTCACACAACCTATAGATTCAAAACAACCCACATGCATGGATATTCATTCTCAAGAAATCCCACATACACTGAGTACTACTAAAATGAGTAACTCACCCCGAAAAGAGGAACAAAAATTATTCCCTGAAATACCTTACTCTCTTCCCCACGAGGAGTTGAACCGGTTCAGAAGAATCACAAGAGATTACACCTGATAAATTGGAGCGCTAACCCTAGCTCCGTTACCTCCCCATAGAAAACAAGTAAGCAGACCAGTGGTTGATACCCCCGACAAGGTCTTTTTTCACACGGTAGAAGACCTGATATATTTCTCCCTTACAGAGATCGAACATCCCCTCAATATAATCCCTGAAACTCCAGCTGGTAACTTCTCTGAGCCCGATGATTTTGAATCCGACGAGGAAGGGTTTAACTCAGAACACTCATTTTCGGAGTCAGACAACATGGAAGATAACAATGATCATAATGAATAAAGGGAAAACCCACCTAAAAATAATCAACCTTGGTTGTCCAGAGATGCTCTGGACATTCTCGGATGAGTACATAACCTTACTCGACATCCAGAAAATTTGCTCCCTCAATTTAACCCTAAAACCTCAGGATTGCCTTAAGATCATACTAAGAAGTTCATACTAGTGATTCGAATGATGAATGTCCAACATGAATATGTAGTATGCATGATTCCCCCTTATACCTTTGAAAATTCATCCTCTACATGGTATTTTAACCTGTCAATAGGGTCCATAACTAGTTGGAAGAAGTTTCAAAAGGATTTTTTAGACAAATTTGTAGAAGAAACCACTACAGGAGCTTTGATGGATGACTTGTTCACCGCCACCATGAGTTGAAAGGAGAAGGTTAAAGACTTCAATCAATGATTCACCACTATCCTAAAGAAATTCCAACCCAAAGCTAAACCCACTCAGGAGATGAAAATCGAAGGATACGCTAATTCTCTCCCTGCTTCCATTTCCATGTTTGTAAAAAGGGCTTCCAAAACAACACTAGATGAGGATTTTGAGGAAGCAAAAACAATAGAATTCCAAATGAAGGGATGTAAATAAGACCATGTCTCATTAGTCAAGAAGGAAGCTCAACCTCCACCCAGGAGAGAACTCCTGTTGACCAAACCTCGAGGGAAATAAACAAAACAAGGTCCCAAAAAATTAAGTGGAGACATAGAATACCTACAGTGGATGATAAATAAGTTGTCAAACAAAATCAAAGACATGAAAATAAGTGTAGGGGAATGAAACCAAGGCCAAAGGCCCTATAAACCCCTTTTTAAAAGAAATCCATCGTTCAAAGAAATTGAACCTCCCCTAGCTAGCTTAAACATTGACCTGGGAAATGTGGCATCCGACTCTTTCTGTACCTATCAGCAAGAGAAACATTCTAAAAGACACTGCCCAAAATGGGTGCATTCCATGAATTTGATGGCCAGTTGATTTCTAGATGAGGTTTCCCTTACTGAACAATCAAGTAGCTCAGCTATGAATATTGTTGATCAGTAAGAAGCTAACCCATCAAAAGAAGCAACCATGCTTCTTTGGGACCCTGACCTGTCGATGCCTTCTAATGATCTATTTGAGGTTCAAGAATCACCCAGAGAGGTCTTGGTTGTGCAAACACGAAGTAGGGGTCATCCGGTCGCAAACGAACTTACCATTACCCACACTTTGAGAGAAAAACAAACATCCAATCACCCGAAAGAATATTTTTTCTTCGAAAAAAATCCTATAAACATCCATACATCATAATTGCCCAAGCTAGACTATAACATAGTACAAGATTTGAAAAAATTAAAGGAAAATATATCGATCATGGACATGTGTAGAATCCCCCAACAAAAGGACTTTCTATTACAACATTTGAATTTAGTAGAAACTCCTATATCAAGCACTGACCAAGGAGAAAATCCAGTCCTCACATATCTAATAAATAAGACAACTGTAAACTCTTGCTCTGAAGATAAAATGGGAAAGCCTTTTGTCCCAACATTGCTATTGACATTAGAAGTTTTGAACAAAAATCTCTATAATTGTTTGGTTGAATCAGGGACATCCTTTAATGTTATGTCAGTATCTATCTACAAGAAATTAAATGAAATCCCTCTCAAAAGTGATAAACATGTGATACAACTAGAGAGAATGCAAGCGAAAGTTATGGGAGAACTCAAGGATGTCATGATCAGAATGGTGGCACACCAAAAATTTGTGCAAGTGATTGATATCATTGTAGTAGATATACTAGAAGCTTATGGAATTCTACTTAGTAGACACTGGTCCGAGAAGTTGAATGGATATGTTAGCATAGATTGGGCTCACCTTTGGTTTCCATAGGGAAAGGTATATAAAACATACTTTCACCGACCTAGAAGCCCTCAACGAACCCTCTTCGGTGGATTTCCCCATGCTAGGCAAATATTCTTGCGACTCTAATTTTAGTAATTTTTCACCTCCCTCATTTGATGTCCCTCCTGCTCAAAACTCCAAAATGAATTTTCAAGAAAATTTACCGATGACGACAGAAGAAATCCTCTTCTGTTAAGAACCTCTATTGAAAACAACATAGTAGATAAGAGGAAATGAGGAAATTGGTAGGCAAGGAGAAATGAATGGTTTTCACTCACAAGTTTGGACCTTGTACTTTGGTGGATCTAAATCGCAAGAAGGGTCAAGAGCGGGGTGTATCCTTATTGATCCAAAAGGAAAAAGAATTTTCCTATCCTGGAGACTAGAATTTGAATGCACTAATAACACCGTTGAGTATGAAGCCTTAGTGCAAGGGATAAATAAATACATAGCATTAAACGTTAAATAACTAAAGATTTTCAAAGACTTTGAAATCATCGTTAGGCAAGTAAGGAACACTATACATTGCAAATCTCCCCACCTGAGGAATTATCAACATGAAGTGCACAGGCTAATAGAAAATTTTGAAGCTTTCAACATTACAACGATCCCCAAAATCAAGAACACTCTCTTTGATTCCCTAGCCACTACTGCCTCGAGACTATCCCCTCTAGAAGACTATGAATCCTCCCGGTTCACTGTGGAGATACTCTACAAGCCATCAGTGCCCAACAATATTTCTAATTGGAAGGTCTTTGAAGGAGATGAACATATCATAAAAATTTTAACCAATCAATAAAATTTTAAATATCTGGCTATTAACGATGAAATATTTTAGGAGCAACTACTAGAAACCAATCCCCATGTACAAAGAGCTGAAATACATAAATTCACTTACAAACCAAGGTTTCACACAATAAGGAAAGGCATATCCAATTTAGAGAACCTTTTTTACTTAAGGGAAAGATTTAAAGGGTCATCGAACACAAAGATAGGGAGTTCTTATCCCATGTATGATACTATAAATCTAGGAACCCTGGAAAACCCTAAAAATATAAATCTAGGCAAGACAGTGTCTAAAGAAGAAACGAAGGACTATCTCAAACTTTTCAGAGAATATCAAGATGTTTTTGCATGGTACTACCGAGATCTAAAGACTTATGATACTTGTATCATTCAACACACAATCCTGTTAAAACCCGAATAAAAACCCTGCCAACCGAATATCCATAGGTACCACCCATCTTTGGAACCACTCATGTGTCAGGAGTTAAATAAATTACTAGACGCTAAGATTATCTTTCAAGTTCGATAGTCTTCCTGATTAGAAAATATGGTTTCGGTCAGGAAAACATTTGGGGAGATCTTCCTATGTGTGGATTTCATAAACCTCAATAGAGCATCTGAAAAGAACAATTACCCAGTCCCATCGATGAAACAACTCTTGCAGACTGAGTCTGGTTCTGAGGTTTTTTCTCTGTTGGACGATTTTTCAGGTTATAACCAAGTTCTAGTATCGGATGAATACCAATTGAAAAATACCTTTCGAACCAAGTGGGGAACCTTTGTGTATAAACACATGCCCTTTGGGTTAATCAATGCAGTGGAAACCTTCCAAAGGGCCACAAACGTGGCTTTTCATGGACCAATCAACAAATTTGTAGTAGTTTATTTGGATGAAGTAATTGTGTATTCAAAGAATAGAGAAGATCACATCCAACATTTAACCTAGATTTTCAAAAGATTTTTCTGAAACTATCAAACCCTTACAAAATATGATCCCCAAAGATGTTGAATTTAAGTGGGATGATGAACGAAAAAGTACTTTCAACAATATTAAGACTTCAATATCTCAAGCTCCAGTGTTGCAAAGCCCCGACTTTAGCAAAGATTTTTTTCTCTATACTTTTTCCTCCGATCAATCGTTAGCTGCAGTATTGACTCAGAAGGATGATGAAAATAATGAGGCATCGATCTCATTTATGAGAACTAATCTCCAAGGGGACAAACTAAATTACTTTTCTATAGACAAACAAGCTTATGTGGTGTACAAGGAAGTAGAACACTTCAAATCCTACATCCTAAAAAACCACACCAAAGTTATTGTGCCTCATCCTATAGTCCGATCCGTATTCACTCAACACGATATGGGGGAAAGAAGAGGAAACTGGATAATAGTGGTCCAAGAATTTGATCTAGATATAAAACCTGCCAAACTTGTTAAAGGACAAGGATTGTGTAAACTAACAGTTGAAGCCCAGGACGAAGTAAATGAAGACCACGAGTGGGAGAATGAATTGGACTTATGGTGTAGTGAAGCTTCATATGTCTCCCCAGGGCAGGAGTCTTGGTATGGGAAACTAACTTATCTCATACATCATGGGACTTGCCAAGAAAACCTAAACCCTAGGGGAAGGAGAGCTCTTAGGATAAAATTGGCACAATATCATCTCATAGAATTGGTCCTCTTCCGCATTAATTATGATGGGGTATTTTTAAGATGTCTTGAGCGAGAATATGCATACAAGGTTCTAAAAGAGATCCATGATGGTCCTAGAGGTGGACACTTTGTAGGGAATATCACCGCTCACAAAATACTGAGAGATGACTATCATTGGCCTACTCTATTAAGAGACGCTCACACATACGTCAGGAACTGTAAAACTTGTCAAATGAGTGTGAGGAGGGAAAAGAGAGCAGTTGTCCCACTCCAACCTGTGGCCATCTCCATACCATTCGAGCAATGGGGGTTAGATATCATAGGAGAAATTACAACAATTTCTTTAAAACAACATAGATACATACTGACTGCCATAGACTATTTCACGAAATGGGAAAAGGCCTTCCCTATGAATCATGTAAATGAAAAGGTGGTGATCCAATTCATAGAACAATAACTGATCAAAGGTTTGGTATGCCTTCCATTCTTGTTTTTGATAATGCCGCTGATTTTTATTCCACCTTATTAACATAGTTCTCTCTAGATAAAGGAATCATAATCATATACTATACAAAATACTATCCAGAGGGGAATGGAGTGGAAGAATCAACCAATAAGAAACTAGTGAGGATATTAAAGAAAACATTTGCAGACAATCATAGGAATTGGCATAGTTCACTTCATAATGCCTTATGGGTCGATAGGGTAACATCCAAGAAAGATATAGGGAATTCCCCATACATTCTTGTATACAGACAAGAATCCACTCTCCCGAACGGGCTATATCTTTCATCTCTTCAACTTGCTTAGGGTTCTAGGGGACAACCCTCATCGGTTATTCAACAAATAATTTATACCCTCCTCGTGATGGAAGAAGAAATGGATAAAGAAAAAAAAAAGTTCATTTCTCATCAACAGATAGTTAAAAGGTCGTTTGAGAAGCATAAGGCCAAAGAGAATAATTTTGAAGTAGGAGACTTAGTCCTGAAATGGGACAGAGCGAATGAGCCGAAGGGAAAATATTCAAAGTTTCATAGTCTATGGCTCGGACCTTTTCAGATAGATGAGAAAATTGGGGCAGGCACATATCATTTGCAAAATCTGAGGGGGGAACCTGACACCCTCCCGGTGAATGGCCAATCCCTAAAACAATATTTCTCTTAAATATTTAAAAAAAAAAAGTGTGTGTTTGCATGATATTTTATTTTAGGTAGGCTTATTGCGGAGTCCTTCATTTTTGTTTTCTTTTTGTATTATTTTTGTGCTTCAAAGATTGTGTTTGGTAAGGCATTGGTTGACCTCAATTCATATGGTATAGAAAACTCTATTCTTGATTTATGCTTACATAGAACACAAGAAATGCTTGGGGAATTACTGTTGTCTTGAAGGAGTCCTATATCTAGCCTTGAAAATAAACAACCTTGGCAAGTGATGAAGTTCCTGCCTGGTGGTCTAGTAAAACCCAAAGGGAAATATGGTAATCCGGAAAGGACCACATGTGCCTCAAGACAGAGGTAGCAAAATTTCACTTTAAGAATCTCATTGTGCAAATAACATGTGTCCTCCTCTCCAACTCACTTAGGGAATTGTGTCAAAATAAAATAAATTATATCAAATGAGTGAAAAGTAAGAGAGGGTATGCAGATAACTCCATCGGGGCTATGGATGCTCACTGGCACTGAAGCAAGATCTGTGATGTCGGGGTGACTACGTGGGGGATATGGATGCTCGCTGGCAGCAGAGAAACACCATAGCAAGTGAATGATGATAACTAAAAGGTCTGGTTCTAGTGAATACTTTACTAGACTCTTGTCAAGAGAGGGCATGGGTCATGCTTAAAGGAAATAAAGGTGGAATAGATTTTGAAACCCCACAGGAAGGCCCAAATTCACCAACCGGGGAATTTGAAATGCAAGGATAGAAGAGGCTCTAATAATAATAATAAAAACATCAGCTAAGTTCTTAACCAACTTCTGCATCATCTAAGACCAAGGAAGGAACAAATATTTTTCTTTTGCCCAGTAAGTATTGATTTGTTGAGCACTCAACGCACCCTAAAATTCTGATCAAATTTTTTCACTTTTTGGGTAGCACTTGTTTTCTTCACTGACTGACTCGATTTCACTTTGGGAAATGTTTTACCTTTGTTTTTTTTTCATGTCTCTTATCACCTAGTAAGGTTTTTATAAATTTGTGAAACCTCATGTCTAAAAATGCCTTGACACCTGAATTAAGAATCAACAGCTAAATACTGCACCTAACGCACTCAGGTTCAGGTTAAAAAAGAATTCAAGTAAGTAAAGGAACCACATGAAAACAACAGTCTTCGAGCATTGAACCTCATTGGCGTTGGTGGAAGGCAGTTCTGGTTTGTGTAAGTTATTTTCATAAAGGTTTGAGAGATAGCCGATCCCCATTGGCATCGATGAAATATGATAAAGATATATGTTAACAAAGGACGTAAAGAAATTGTCGATATTCGATGCTCGATGTTCTTTATTGGGATCGGGGAAATCCAGAAAGGTTACAACAATTATTTTTTACCATGATAAAATTATCACCGATCATCGATCCCTGATACATTTTCGGCATCGGGACTTTTTCGAGAGAGTTGATCTGAGAGCACTTGGGTAAGTTTATCATTGATCTTTGATCCTTGACACTTTTCAACATTGGCAAGTTAGGATTGGGTTGTAGAACGCATGGCTTAAAGAAGGCCCCGACTCTGATTAACATGAGAAAATGAAGTCACTAATCTCAAATGCCATGTGTCTTTACCACATAAGCAGGTCGTACGACCTATTTTTATCCTGAGTTATTTTTAGATTCACTGATTCCTAGTCATGCCCCTAGGAATCTTTGCCACGTCAACTCTGTACGACAAGATCGATCAGCTTCAGAGATTTTGCAAGAATATATCAACGAAAACGTTTGAAGCACAATCCCAATCCCTAATCCAAAAACTAGACTAGGGAAATGATGGGATGTTTGCGACATAAGATATGATCGAAATTGGACATTTAATAGACTAGTCAATGCCCGATCCCACATTAGTTGCTACCTCTTGGGCTGATTCAACAACATCATTTTGAAATCGTTGATAGACCACATTACCACCCATTCCCACGTCGTTAACCCACGATGAATTTAAGTTTAAACATATCTAAATATATGGTGGAATATTTGATGAAATTACACTCATAACTCGAATTGAATGGCTAATGCAACAAGGTGAGTTCATCTCTATTTAAATCTATGGAACAATTTTGAACTAATTCATTTTGCACATAAGTTTAATTACAGAGCATCTGATGGAGCAAAGAGAGCATCTCGGGACTATAATGACCCTTTGATTATCAAAACTAGGTTTAACAAGATTCATAGGTAAGATGCCGCCGAGAAACCCAACCACTAGACGCTCGCCGAGAGCACCAAAGATGAAATAAGATGAGATAGGAAAATCTTCTCCTCCAGGGACTGCAAGGCAGTTGGAGTATTCTCCTAGGGCAGAGCCTGTCATCAAAACATCAACAAAGAAATTTTATTCCCAACCCCCAGGCTTCGGTGATACTGAAGCAAGCAATGAATCCAAATAAATTCTCCCATAGTGGGGGGATATTTTTAACAGAATTCGCCAAGAAGAATAGCCAGAATGTATCCCACACAATGACCCAGACGTGAGGGCAGTCAATGACCAGCTATTCCTGAACATTCGACGGTTGTATCTACACATGGTGGCAAGTAGAACCTCATTTTTCCCCTACATAGAGGTTCTGAAATGGCCCATCGACCATACAGATGGGCATAAGTTCATGATCAATGATGAGTGTTATCACCTCATAAATTATGGGAATCAATTGGTGACTGAGATATTATCTGTCTCTAGTATTTTTGTTGACAAATGATTTTTCATTCTGCAAATAAGAAAAAGGAAAAAAGAAAAAAAAGAAAAGAAAAGAAAAAAGAAAAAAGAAAAGAAAAATGATAAAGAAAAATTAAAAAAAGAAAAAAAAGAAAAAAAGAAAAGAAAAAGAAAAGAAAAAGAAAAGAGGGCATAAAAGAATCGAAATAAAGCCCCATGCAATAATAGTAACTTGGCCATACCTTTCAAGCATGGCCAAGTTCTTTTTAAATTTGATGTTGATAGGGTAGTGAATGATTTGGCTAAACAGTTTAATATTAGCCAAAGTGTCTAGGTTAGATTAGTGAATAAATCTGATTAGACTGTCTAATCCTGGTTAGATAGCCCTAGGGTAGAGTAATTTCTTAACCCAACAGTTTAATCTGGGTTAATTATCATAGGAAACTAGGTTAGAACATAGGTTAGTAAATTGTCCCATTCCAATAAAACCAGCTTGATGTCAAGATTGCACCATGTTCCAAATGTTTAAAAGATAGTATGGTCGAAGCCCCTTGGTGGTGTCTATTTGAAAGTTAGAGAAAAATCCATAAAATGCAGTTATCCTAAGTTTTTCCCAGCACATGTGCTTTTCCACTCCCCATTTATGTTCCCTGCACATTTTGACGGTCCAGATCATGGCGCTTAGATATACGACGCACAGAGCATTCCATACCCCCCCCCCCCGACCATTTTGTTTTTAACCGGGGGGGGGGNATTTGGATGGCCCAGGGATGGGCGCTTAAATCAACGGCCCAGATTAGATTCTGGAGCCCCCCGTCTGTTCTTCCTTTAATGGAGGGGGGCAATCCAGAATGAGTGATAAATGGCGCGCTAAGATCTGTGGCTAGGAAGAGGGCACGTAGATCAACGACCCTAAATGGATTTCGGACCCCCCTTGATGATATGCTTTTAACCGAGGGGGGGGGGTCCAGAATGGTTTTCCCCTCTGGCGGGCCCCTTATCATACGTAGTGTCAATCTATTTTTCCTGAATTCCCATCGCCATATGCTATCTGACAGCTCCCGTCACTTGTGGACGTCATCTTCCACTAGTTTCCACTTGTTCCACTTGTTCTGGAGTTATGGCCCATCCCATAACTGCTGTTAGTCCCCTAACCCCTTTCACTCATGACCGACCTCTTATCGTGACTTTTGCCTCCAATCCCTAGCCGTCACATCACTTGTCCGTATGTTTCATCCACCGTCACCTGCCATCTCACCCCCAAGTGGCTCGTTGTCCATTTATTACTGGATAACCTATCCGTTATCCAGCTGACCTGTCTCCCGCACCCAACCGACCCCATTTTTAAATAAAATTACTATTTTCCCCCATTTTCATTGTTCACTCGTCGCACCAAAAAAACTCATAGCCACCTCCTCTGTTACATCCTTTCGCCTTCATCCACAGTCATTCGACCCCACTAACTTCATGTTTATTACAGGTACTGTTGTAGACATGGCACCAAAGCCAAGACAATCAGAAGGAGAGGATAATACTTTTCTCCCACCTCCTATTGACCTGGAAAATATCTTGTTGGTCGACAAAGATAGATTGATCGTAAATACCAAATGCGACTTCAATTTCTCAGATCTCGAGTCATGGCTCAGGGAGGTTTTCCTGGACCAGAGCGATGAAATTGGACTCTGGGAGTCCAATTTACCCTTGTACCTCTTTCCCCATATCCATCATTTTCCCAAGTTTTCACTTAAATGCCAAGCTTACTATATTCTCGAATAGAGAGCCGTCATATCCTCATTCAGAGACACCTTGTTCCTCATTACGCTCGAAGACATAGACTAGATGATGCAAATTCCCCGTGCCAACTCTATGTCCCCTTTCAACCTAGAAATCCTTACAAAGTTATATCAAAAGATGACTTTTCCCTAGAGAGCTCAAATATTCGAGCTTTTCCTTCCCACCTCCGCTCAATTCCCTTCCACAAATCCCCCTTACCCGTCGTCCATGTTCTCCACCAAGGGAAACCAGGTCATTTCCTCCCTTTGTGCTCTGTTAGTGTACTATTTCGACCAATGGGTAGATGAGCCCAGTCTGGGTTTTCTTTCCATTTTCTAAAATAATGAAAATCCCACCACACAGTTTGATTTCAGCACCTTCTTGGCAGATAATATTCACGAATAGTTCATGAAATTTGGCACAGAAGGCATGTTCAGATACTCGTCTATATTGGCCTACATGTTTGTTTTCTATCAAGCAGATAAATTTAGTTTTTCCATGCAGAAGATGGACGCAGATGGAATGCCTCAGCCAGTCACAGCATCGACCTCTTCGCTGAAGCATAACTCCACAGAGTATAGCTTCAAGGCATTTATCGATTTGTTCTACCACCATGTGGTAAGCATGCTGAGCGGCAGGCCCGAGCCTTGAATAAATGACGAAGTCCAGAGAATGTTGCATCTCTCGAACAATACAAAGATCGGGGATTGGTACCTATATCAGAATTACACCGAGATCAGAGTATTCGGGTGTGAGTTGGCACCCTACAAGCTGCCCAAATATGTGTTGGTAAGAATCTTTTCTTTAGAATACATAATACAAATCATGAATTTAGATGATAGTCATTTCGTATCATTGAAGAAGAAGCAACATCGTTGAATCAAGGGGCAGCTTGGTTCCTTCATCTGCAACAGTCGAGGTGCTGGGGAAGAAGCTGACAGGATGTTGAAAGAAATGAAGTTCTTTATGAGCTTCCCATGGCACTATGATCCTCATGGGATCATCTCAGAAATGCGGGTGAAGAACAAAAATATCCCGTATGTACATGTGTCCAAGACTGAGATTGAAAAATTCGCCAATCAGACAGTGTGGGTACCTGACACCTTGGTTGAAATGGAACAGCAGGTTCCCCCGACCACTGTGCCACCAACGACCACACCATAGGTCCCTAAGGAGAAAAGGCCTCGACAAGAATCATCTCCGCCTGTCACGGAGGTGTCGTCCGAAGAGTTCCAGTTGCACACTAAGAGGCCCAAGACAACCACAGTTCCCGGGCCTACTGTGGATAAAGAAGCCCCACCTACCACAGTAGTCAAGTCTATCATTCCTCCTTTCAGCTTGAGCATATATAAGGACATCACCCCATCAGTGCCTAAGAAATCCTCAGATTCCCCACTAGACACTCAGTCGGGCAAGACTGGGCCTAAGTTGAGCATTTTTGAGAGGTATGAGATGATTAAGAAAAGGAATCAGACCCTTACAAAAAGTACTTATGCTCAATTTTGGAATCAGACATCGACTGCACAGCATAGGCTGTTGTTTTCCTTTGACACAGAAAAGGGAAGGATGCACATGGCCTTCCTCCAGGCGCAAGTACCAGACCCCAAGGTAATTACAAACTACAAGAGGGCCACCTTCAAATTCCAGACGAAGGACATGCACCCAACAGATCAGATGGATCTGCACAAATATATTGGGGAGATGGTATTCCATACATTGGCACATGCTTCTTCTTCTGCAGAAAAATTATAGGTATCATTGAACAATGCTCAGACACAACTCAAGCTGGAGAAAATATCGTCCTTTGCAAAGGACAATAGAATCAAGACTTTGGAGGAGATGGTCCTCAAGATCGGCTATTATCCTTCAAACGTCAAAGCTGCAGAGGAGATGATAAATAAAAAGAATGCAAACATCACCTCCTTGAGGAAATAGCTGAAGCTCCTGCCTACAGAGGACTCACAGGCGAAGGAGATAGTGGAGAAAGAAGGCGAGAAGGACGAAATGCTCAAACTGCTTATGGAGCAGAATGCACAGCTCAAAGAAATGGAAGCAGAGATGGAAAGATTATTAAAAGAAAAGGAAAATATGAAGCCAATGGAATTCATTCCATTGAGTGCCATTCCGATTTCAGGAGCAAGCACAGCAGCAGTAACAACAATCCCATCATCAACACTAGTGACACCACAAGTAGGGACAACCGACCTCGCCAAATCCATGGAAAAGATGAACCTGCAAGAGACAGAGATCAACAGGCTTAAAAATTTAGTTGAGAACCTCGAGGAACTCAAAAATTCCTTCCAGACCAGTCTCTCCAAAGAAAAGCAAGTAACTGAGTAGCTCAAGAGGGAGTTACAGCAGCTCCAAAAGAAAACAGTGGCAGGGAAGACTTTGGCTGAGGTCAAAGAGAATGTATGGACAGACATCACAAAGTCCATAAATGAGATCTGACCCATGATCCAAATCATGTTTGAGCAGAACAAGTTGGTCCAGAGGAGTAAATAGGCTATTGAGAATATCATAGTAGAATTGGGAGACAGACCAAATCAGGCAAATGATATCATCAAATTCCTCAATTCTAAGACCAGAGAAGAGCTAGAAGAGCTGAAGCTAGAAGATAAAATAGAGACCATCCTTGAGGTCAAAAAAGTTTTGACCAAGAGAGGATTAATGATTCAATTGGAAGAAAAGGTTTAGATCATGGACCAGGGGGTACAAAGGTTCTTCAGCAAAATCGAGGCTCTCCAGAAGAAAGGTCTCCCCGGTCTGAAGGTTATTGATGATAAACTAATGACACTACCAGATTACAAAAACAGATTGTCAGAAGTGTCTAAGGACAGTTCCAAGTTTGCTGGCATACAAGGGAGCATCACCGACAAAGCTTTCCTAGATTCCCTTCAGTTGGACATCAGTATCCAACACGAGATTCGATACATATTCCTCACTAAGCCCACATTCGCTAAGTATACGGAAATGGACGAAGTGTATCGAAGACTGCTCAAAGCCACTGTGCCTAGTCATCTCAGATGGGAGGAACTCTGCGATCTGCTAGATTAGCATATGAGTTGTCCAGGTCCAGTCACCTGTCCAGTCAGACGAGGTCATGTGAAGGCTTCATCAACGGTCTACCCAAAAATGCGCGTGCAGTTGCACCAAGTCATCAAGCAGTTTGATTAGTTAAATCAGTTAGGCTAAAAATTGAATTAGCACGTCCTGATCAGTTATGAAAGGAACGTTTTGTAATTTGAGTTATATATACTTCACCTTTTGAAGTATTTGGGTTGTTGATCTTCACACCCTAACGCTATCAGACTGTAACATTTTTTAAGAGATCTGCCATTAATAAAAGGAGGCATTTTACAGGATTCTTGCGTGTATTCACTGGTGATGTTTATTCTCTAAGTTGAATCTTATTCTTTCTTTGTGATCATATTGTTTTTCTGAAACTAATCTTTAAGAGTAACGGATGTTGCAAGATTTATCTTAGATACCCTGTTTCTGACTCGAAAGATTTTTAGTGTTTATCTTCTGGTGTTTTCAATTAAGGAATTCTTAACTGCTTCTTAGTTGAATTTATCTTTCTCATCTTTGCTTTTGTCCATCATTTAAGCTACAAAAAGATCCAGTGAGTATATTATCTCGCCCTATGAAAGTCTTTCTTCACGTTTCTGGTTATATTTCATTTCTTATTTAAATGCAGACCCCATATCCCAATGGATGTGAAGACTGTTTGAACCACTTCATAAAACACCTTTACAAAAAAAACGACCTATTTCTTTACCTAGCCTAATATCTAAAATTGGAAACATAGCTAAATCTTATAGAGAGATCCCTCTCTAAAGCTAGAAGGGCTAGATCTCAGCTTTAAAAGTGGTTGGATAAATTTACCTTTGTAGATTTCTTCTATTTCAACCTCTAGGAAATTTACCAAGTGCTAACATAATGGCGACTCCACTGGGGAGAACTAAAAATTAATAATTTTGCGTTTTATTTCCCCTAAAAAGAACGTTTAAATTTGAGAAGAAAGTAATGTTCAGAGGTTGATCAAACGTTGTACATATTATTTTCAGACTCACAAAATTAAAAAATATATATATATATAAAAAAAAAAAAACCAAAAAGAGTTCTGGCTCCCAAGAAAGTTCACACTCGATCTCATCCAGAACCAGAACCAGCGATAGGGATAGATAACCCCGAACAGTTGCTGAGGTGAAAGACCTTAGCTGCAGGTTCAGTGAGTCATATTCCCCTTCATAAGTCTCCTTCCTTTTCAGGGAAGTCGACTGCCTCTCTAAACCTTGACCTCGATACCTTTTCACAGCAAAACCTGGTAAGGACACGGTCTGATAGTTTTGTGACTGGTATCATCTTTGACCCAACTGTGTTGCAACCACGAACCCCCAAATTTTTGTCTCCCACTACTAAACCACAAATCGCTCCCTCAGTATTATCCAGTCCCTCCTCGTCTTCGTCTTGAGTCGCTACCTCACCGACCATCCAGGTTTTTGTCCCACCGCTTCCACTCATCATGGCAGCTCGATATGCTCCTTTGGTGTTGGTTGCGCCGTTACATGACATGCCCCAAGACTATCAAACCAGACTTCCCCAGTTCGATGCAATAGGAACTTTAAATGCCCAACAACATGTTGACAAAATGAACGATTATTTTCACTTGCAAGAAGTTGATGAGGCTGACGTTCAAATGAGATTGTTCACCCAAAGTTTGACAGGTGATGTCAAAAAATGGTTCAAATCTTTACCTTCCGCCTCAGTCCCTGACCTTGTTGCGTTCCAAAGGAGTTTTCTTGACAGATGGGAGGTAAAGAAAAACCCTCTCCAGATATTGTCAGAATACGAGAATATAAGAAGAAATCAAGGTGAGACGGTACAAGATTACTGCACCCATTTTAACAACCTGTACAATGCAATCCCAACTGAAATCAAACCCCCACAGGGTCTGGCATTGATTAAATTCCCTGATGGATTTGATGCCGACATGTCTTACCAATTAAGAGAAATAAATTCCACCACCCTGGAGGACATGCAGAAAAGTTCTATTAGTGTGGAGGCCAATTTGTTGGAAAAAATAGCACGACAGAGGTCAGAAAGGAGAGTCACAATTAAAGAAGAACCTTCCATGTCGACCTCAGATTCCAAATTGGATTCTTTGACCCGAGCAGTGGAATTAATGATGGAAAGATTTACTGTGTCAGAAAAAAATCCTCCTAGAGACAACCCACCTGCTCCTTAGGTTCATAATCCTAACTTCAGGAGAAACCCTCCTCAAATCAGACAGAGAGATCCTAGGGATCAAAGAGAACAAAGAGGTCCAGATCAGCAGATCAGACCTCCCTTGCAAGAAAATTATGCTGATGAAGGGGGGGAGGTGATTGAGGAATTGGAGGAAACTCAGATCAACCTCATGGGCATTCACGACAACGAGGATATTTTCCTTACCCAAGAAGAGCAGGAACTCTTTCTGCTAAATCAAACAAAGGTAAGTGAAGAATTTGAAGATGTAGAACAACAGGCATTCGAAAATTCCATTCTGGAGGTACACCGACAGTAAAATCTTCGGAGTAAGAAGATAGAAGGGAGTTCTCCAAAAAAGACCACTGAAACAAAGAAGGTAGTTGAAACCAAGAAAACCTCGAAGCCATCTACAGAGAAGATTCCTAAAAAGGGTACTACAGAGAAGATTCCTGAGAAAGGTACCGTTGAGAAGATTCCTGAGAAGAATAAAGCTGATGCTCCCATGAAGAAAAACATTACCATTCTGAAAAGGCCATCACAACCTGATTTTTCCCCTGTTGACCCACCAAGTACTTCCGACCAGAAGAATATGGTGGACAAACCAGAACTGATGAGCCAAAGCAGAGCTCCTACACCCTTTAGCCTTGAGGGGGAATTGGCAAAAATAAAAATTCCCATCCCACTTACAGAGTTGATGAACAGAGACGGGTATTGTTCACAGGTAATTAAAGCACTGGCCATTGAACCTGACATAGGCACGAAGGCCTTAACCATTGGATCAGTAAATCATTCAGACACTGTGAACCTTACTGATGATCATCCTGAACTTATTTTTGGACCTGAAGTAGATGGTCGAGATGATACTGGTGAGGTCGCTCCTTTCTACATCAGTCTAAAAATACACGACTTGATCTTGCATAACGCTATTCTGGATTCAGGGGTCTCCCACAATCTGATGCCTAAAGTAGTAATGGAAAAGCTGGGACTGGAGGTCACCAGACCATACAAGGATTTACACTCATTTGACTCCAACAAAGTTAAATGTATTGGCTTGATCAAGGACCTATGCATCACCTTGGTTTAGATTCCTGCGAAGAGCATGGTAATGGATGTGGTGGTTGTAGACATCCCGCCGAAGTATGGAATGGTGCTATCCCAGTCTTGGGGGGCTAAGTTGAAAGGAACCCTGTAGCTGGATATGTCTTATGCCACTATCCCGGTGTTTGGGAAACAGAGGAGGCTATACAGAGAAACATTGATGAAGTACATGGTTAGTAGCCAAGAAAAACTGCACAATTATCCCCTTTACTCTACGCATTCCGATTTAGATTCATTCATCTTGTATAAAGATGGTGATACGGAAGAACAAGATACTCAGCTGATGGAAGACACATCTACTCAAGATGAAGGCCAAGAAATCATTGAGGTAACAAAGATGAAGAACGTGATAACTGAAGAGTTACCCGCTGATTTCTAGAGCATGGATTTTGATGGAGTTGTGAGTAAAGAAGGGGCAGGAGCTAGAGTCTGGCTGCATAATCATAGAAACAGGTATTCAGAAAACCATTATTACAAATTAAATTTCCAATGTACTAACAATATTGCTGAGTATGAAGCTTTGATGCTCAGTTTGAAGCTTTTGAAAAAAGTTGGTGCTAAGCAGATAATGGTAAGAGGTGATTCTAAATTGATAATCAAGAAAATCAAAGGTGAGTACGCTGCTAAAAACCCTTGTCTTAGAGCTTATAGGAATGTTGTTCTTGATGCCTTGAGGTGTTTTACTGAAGTCGACTTGCAGGTAATGCTGAGGGGACAGAATATTTTGGCCGAAGGATTGGCTACGTCAGCAGCCACCTGTAAGATTCTTTTCTGCCCAACTCACCCATATAATGTTGAGGTGAAATGAAGATCGACAGTTCCCGACAATATCAGGTATTGGCAAGTGTTTGGTAATGATGATCAAATCGAGGATTTTCTGCAGTGTAAAAATTATTTTGAATGTACAAATATAGATTTAGAAAACGAAGAGGAAAATGTAAATAATTCTGATTTTGAAATTGATAGTGTAAATACTATAGATTTAGGAGAATTAGGTGATGAAGAAATGGATGCCGATGTTTTACAGTTGAAAATCAATGTTTTTCCTAGAGGTCTTGTTCCTTTAGAAGACCTGTTTGACTGTAACGATGTAGCTAAAAAACCAAAAATAGAATCCCATGGACAAGAGGTAGAAGACTGTAATATAGGGACTGAAGAGAAACCTAGGATGGTCAAACTGTCTAAATCATTACCCCCAGAGAAAAAAATCAAATACATTGAGTTGTTCAAAGAATATTCGGACGTCTTTGCCTGGGGCTATGAAGATTTGAAATCCTATGATACCAACATAATACAACACATGATTCCAATAAAGGAAGACCAAAAACCGTTTAGGAAGAAACTTAGGAGGATAAATCCCAAGTTTCTCCCTCTGATAGAAAAGGAAATCAAGAAAATGTACGATGCCAAGATCATAGTTCCATTACGTTTTTCTAAGTGGGTCTCTAATCTGGTCCCTACATGTAAGAAAACTAGGGAAATTAGACTCTGCATAGATTTCTGAAATCTGAATAAAGTCTCCCTGAAGGATAATTACCCCTTGCCGAAGATGGACCACATCCTACAAAGAGTGGTTGGGTCCAAATGAATTTCTCTACTGGATGGTTTCTCTGGTTACAATGAGGTCTTAGTTCACCCAGAAGACCAGGACAAAACCGCTTTCACCACACCATGGGGCACTTTCATGTATGTGAAAATGCCTTTCGGTCTGATGAACGCAGGAGCCACATTCCAGAGGGTAATGGATATCGCCTTCATGGAAGAATCAGGTAAGTTTATTGTCGTCTATTTAGACGACATGACTCTGTTTTCCCAATCCGATGACGAACACCTAAGACACCTCAGACGAGTTTTCGAGAAATGTAGAAGGTTTGGGATTTCTTTAAATCCTAAGAAGAGCCTTTTCGGGTTAGAAGAAGGAAAACTTCTAGGACACATCATCTCCAAAGATGGAATCAAAATAGACCCTAGTAGGATCAAGGCCATACAAAATTTAAAACACCCAAGAAACCTCAAAGAACTCCAGTCTTTTATCAGAAGAATTAACTTTCTACGAAGATTCATTCCCAATCTGGTAGAACTCCTCAGAAACATCACAAATATGCTAAAATGGGATGTAAAAATTAAATGGGACTCTGAGTCCAGATAGTCTTTCAAACAAGTAAAACGAGCACTCATAGAAGCCCCCGTTTTGATCCGTCCTGATTTTACTAAGGATTTCTATCTCTTTTCTTTCGCTTCTGAACATACTATAGCAGCGGTGTTACTGCAAAAGAACAACAAAGGGTATGAACAACCCATAGCTTTCTTTAGCAAAGCGTTAAGGGAGGCTTCTCTGAATTACAAGATAATGGAGAAACAAGCTTTTGCTTTGGTAAAAGCCATAAAAGGCTTTAGGGTCTACATTCTCCATTCCCACACCATAGCTTATGTTTCGAATATGGTAGTAAAGGACATCTTGACACAGGACAATCCGGATGGAAGAAGGGGAAAATTGATTGTTGTCATTATAGAATACGATATAGAGATTAAGCCCACGAAACTAATCAAAGGTCAAGGCCTTGCTAAATTAATGGTTGAATCTAACTTCCATGCTCTTGACATTAATTTTCTAGATGTGGTAGATGAACAGGGCGAGATGGAGACTCCAAGCGTGAGAGAAGTATTTCTCAACTCTCCATGGTACGCAGACCTCATTTTTGTTTTGAAAAATCTACAAGCTCCCCCTAGTTTGACTAAGACTAAAGCTAGATTTTTAAAGTTGAAAGCCTTAAAATTCTTTATTCTAGAAGGCGATTTGTATTGGAAAGACCCTGCAGGCATTCTATTAAATTGTTTACTAAAAGATGAAGTTGATAAAGTGTTGCAAGAGTTCCATGTAGGAGAATGTGGTGGCCATTTGAACTGGAAAGTCACAGCCAACAAAATACTCAGAGCTGGTTTTTATTGGCCCACCCTGTTCCCCGATGTGCATCAGAAGGTAACAGCATGTCACCAATGTCAATTGTTTGAAGGAAAAAGGAAACTCCTTCCTCTACCTCTAAAACCGATATCAGTTGAGGCCCCTTTCCAGTAATGGGGGCTTGACTTCATTGGAGAAATACACCCCCCATCTTCAGGCCAGCACTGGTGGATTCTCACTACCACTGATTATTTTACCAAATGGATCGAAGAAATACCGAGCAGGCAAGACACTGACTCTATTATTATCAAATTTCTTGAAAATAATATTTTGTCTCGTTTTGGTTGTCCTATAAAGATTATCACTGACAATGCAGCTGCCTTTCGGTCGAAGAAACTCATAGATATTTGCAACCAGTATCACATTGGTTTGGGGCATTCCACAGCCTACTACCCTCAAGGGAATGGGTTGGTGGAATCTTCAAACAAAACAATGGTAAATATCATCAATAAAACATTGCAGGAGAACAATAAATCATGGCACGATAAGTTGGTGTTTTCTTTATGGGCTGACAGGCTGACGACCAAAAGGTCAATTGGTATGTCACCATACCAGCTGGTCTATGGTATAGAGGTAGTTTTCCCCACTTCTTTAGGAGTCCCTGTCATGAAGTTGCTTCAAGATGTTCAAGCTGAGCCAAATGACTCACAGATAAGGATCAACCAGATGATCCATTTGCAGCAGACTAGAGAAGAAGTTTTCAATAAGACTCAGGTAATGCAAGAAAACATCAAGAAAATATTCGACAAACGAATCAAGGAGGATGACTTTGAGCTAGGTGATTTGGTGCTGAGATGGGATGCTAGAAATGAAGACAAGGGAAAGCATGGAAAATTTGACAATCTGTGGACAGGACCATACATGATCCAAGCTTTCAGGGGAAACAATGCTTTATTGCTAAACAACATTGATGGGTCAGATCTACCAGGAGCACCTGTGAATGGAAGAATGTTGAAACATTATGTACCACCTCAGTAGAATATTCGAGCTCTCACTCTTCATTGTACATACCATTTTAATTGTCATTTTCACTTGCATTTTCTGAGTGAAGAACATTCGTTAGTTAGTTGAAGCCCGAAGAGAAGGCCCTAAGCTACTGATCACTGTTTTTCCCATTTTTGAGAATAAAACCAACGAAGGCTGCTAGGCAGAAATTTTCAGAACGACAGGAACCAAGATTCTTGGCACTTCACAGGGAAAGTACCATCCCCAGGTGGAGCCGTT
Organism: Picea engelmannii; assembly: GCA_009831015.1. Classification (NCBI taxonomy): domain Eukaryota; kingdom Viridiplantae; phylum Streptophyta; class Pinopsida; order Pinales; family Pinaceae; genus Picea; species Picea engelmannii. The sequence continues at coordinate 141,854 of ML789365.1, read as the reverse complement.
GTTATCACCCCATAAATTATGGGAATCAACTGGTGACTGAGATATTATCTGTCTCTAGTATTTTTGTTGACAAATGATTTTTCATTCTGCAAATAAGAAAAAGGAAAAACGAAAAAAAAGAAAAGAAAAGAAAAAAGAAAAAAGAAAAAAGAAAAGAAAAGAAAAAAAGAAAAGAAAAGAAAAATGAAAAAGAAAAATAAAAAAAATAAAAAAGAAAAGAGGGCATAAAAGAATTGAGATAAAGCCCCATGCAATAATAGTAACTTGGCCATACCTTTCAAGCATGGCCAAGTTCTTTTTAAATTTGATGTTGATAGGGTAGTGAATGATTTGGCTAAACAGTTTAATCTTAGCCAAAGTGTCTAGGTTAGATTAGTGAATAAATCTGATCAGACTATCTAATCCTGGTCAGATAGCCCTAGGGTAGAGTAATTTCTTAACCCAACAATTTAATCTAGGTTAATTATCATAGGAAACTAGGTTAGAACATAGGTTAGTTGTTGTATTGTCCCATTCCAATAAAACCAGCTTGATGTCAAGATTGCACCATGTTCCAAGTGTTTAAAAGATAGTTTGGTCGAAGCCCCTTGGTGGTGTCTATTTGAAAGTTAGAGAAAAACCCATAAGATGAAGTTATCCTAAGTTTTTCCCAGCACATGTGTTTTTCCGCTCCCCATTTATGTTCCCTGCACATTTTGACGGTCCAGATCATGGCGCTCAGATCTACGGCGCACAGAGCATTCTGTATCCCCCCGACCGTTCTGTTTTTAACCCGGGGGGGGGGGGTCCGGAATCGGTAATAAAATTTGCGCACATCTAGATGACCCAGGGATGAGCGCTTAAATAAATGGCCCAGATTGGATTGTAGACCCCCCCGTCCGTTCTGCCTTTAATGGAGGGGGGCGGGTCTTGAATGAGTGATAAACGACACGCTAAGATCTGCGGCCAGGAAGAGGGCGCGTAGATCAACGGCCCTAAATGGATTTTGGACCCCCACTGATGATCTTCTTTTAACCGAGGGGGGGGGTCTGGAATGGTTTTCCCCTCTGGCAGGCCCCTTATCATACGTGGCGTCAATCTATTTGTCCCGAAGTCCCATCACCATATGCTATCTGAGAGCTCCCGTCACTTGTGGACGTCATATTCCACTAGTTTCCACTTGTTCCACTTGTTCCCGAGTTATGTCCCATCCCATAACTGTTGTCAGTCCCCTAACCCCTTTCACTCATGACCAGCCTCTTATCGCAACTTTTGCCTCCAATCCCTAGCCGCCACATCACCCGTTCGTATGTTTCATCCACCATCACCTTCCATCTCACCACCAAGTGGCCCTTTGTCCATTTATTATTGGATAACCTATCCATTATCCAGCTGACCTGTCTCTCGCGCCCAATCGACCCCATTTTTAAATAAAATTACGATTTTCCCCCATTTTCGCTGTTCACTCATCACACCAAAAAAACTCATAGCCAGCTCCTCCGTTACATCCCGTCGCCTTCATCCATAGTCAGTTGACACCACTAACTTTGTTTTTATTGCAGGTATTGTTGCAGACATGGCGCCAAATACAAGACAAGCAGAAGGAGATGAGAATCGGTTTCTCCCGCCTCCTGTCGACCTGGACAAGATCCCGTTGGTCGACAAAGACAGATTGATCGTAGATACCAAATGCGACATCGATTTCTCAGATCTCCATTCATGGCTCAGGGAGGTTTTCTTGGACCAGAGAAATGAAATTGGACTCTGGGAGTCCAATTTACCCCTGTACCTCTTTCCCCAGATCCATCATTTTCCTGAGTTTGCACTTAAATGCCAAGCTCACTATATTCCCGAATAGAGAACCATCATATCCTCATCCGGAGACACCCTGTTCCTCATTACGCCCGAAGACATAGACCATATGATGCAAATTCCCCGTGTTGAATCTGCGTCCCCTTTCAACCTAGAAATCCTTACAGAGTTATATCAAAACATGAATTTTCCCCATAGAGCTCAAATATTTGAGCTTTTCCTTCCCACCTCCACTCAATTCCCTTCCACAAATCCTCCTTACCCGTCGTCCATGTTCTCCACCAAGGGAAACCAGGTCATTTCCTCCCTTTGTGCTCTGTTAGGGTACTATTCCGACCAATGGGTAGATGAGCCCATTCTGGGTTTTCTATCCATTTTCTCCAATGATGAAAAGCCCACCACACAGTTTGATTTTAGCACCTTCTTGGCAGACAATATTCTCGAACAGTTCGTGAATTTTGGCACAGAAGGCATGTTCATATACTCATCTATATTGGCCTACATGTTCATTTTCTATCAAGCAGATAAATTTAGTTTTTCCATGCAGAAGATGGACGCAGATGGAAGGCCTTAGCTAGTCACAGCATGGAACTCTTTGCTGAAGCATAACTCCACAGAGTATAGCTTCAAGGAATTTATCGATCTGTTCTACCACCCTGTGGTAAGCATGTTGAATGGAAGGCCCGAGCCTCAAATAAACAACAAAGTCCAGAGAATCTTGCATCTCTCGGACAACACAAAGACCGGGGATTGGTACCTATATCAGAACCACACCGAGATCAGAGTATTCGGGTGTGAGTTGGCACCCTACAAGATGCCCAAATATGTGTCGGTAAGAATCTTTGCTTTAGACTACATAATACAAATCATGAATTCAGATGATATTCATTTCGTATCATTGAATAAGAAGCAACAACTTCGAATCAAGGGGCAGATTGGTTCCTTCATCTGCAACAATCGAGGCACTCGGGAAGAAGCTGACAGGATGTTGAAAGAAATGAAGTTCTTTATGAGCTTCCCATGGCACTATGATCCTCATGGGATCATCTCAGAAATGCGGGTGAAGAACAAAAATATCCCGTATGTACATGTGTCCAAGCCTGAGATTGAAAAATTCGCCAATCAGACAGTGTGGGTACCTGACACCTTGGTTGAAATGGAACAGCAAGTTCCCCCGACCACTGTACCACCAACGACCACACCACAGGTCCCTAAGGAGAAAATTCCTCGACAAGAATCATCTCCGCCTGTCATGGAGGTGTTGTCCGAAGAGTTCCAGTTGCACACTAAGAGGCCCAAGACAACCACAGTTCCCGACCCTACTGTGGAGAAAGAAGCCTCGTCTACCACAGTAGTCAAGTCTGTCATTCCTCCTTTCAGCTTGAGCGCATATAAGGACATCACCCCAGTAGTGCCTAAGAAATCCTCAGATTCCCCACTAGACACTCAGCCGGGCAAGACTGGGCCTAAGTTGAGCATTTTCAAGAAGTATGAGATGATTAAGAAAAGGAATCAGACCCTTACAAGAAGTACTTATGCTCAATTTCGGAAGCAGACGTCGACTGCGCAACATAGGCTGCTGTTTTCCTTTGACACAGAAAAAGGCAGGATGCACATGGCCTTCCTCCAGGCACAAGTACTAGACCCCAAGGTAATTACAGACTACAAGAGGGCCACCTTCGAATTCCAGACGAAGGACGCGCACCCAGCAGATCAGATGGATCTGCACAAATAGACTGGGGAGATGGTATTCCATACATTGGCACATGCTTATGCTTCTGCAGCAAAATTACAGGTATCACTGAACAATGCTTAGACACAACTCAAGCTGGACAAAATATCGTCCTTTACAAAGGACAATAGAATCAAGACTTTGGAGGAGCTGGTCCTCAATATCGACTATGATCCTTCAAACATGAAAGATGCAGAGGATATGATAAAGAAAAAGAATGTAGACATCGCCTCCTTTAGGAAACAGCTAAAGCTGCCACCTACAAAGGACTCACAGAAGAAGGATATAGCATAGAAAGAAGGCGAGAAGGACGAAATGCTCAAACTGCTTATGGAGCAGAATGCACAGCTCAAAGAAATGGAAGCAGAGATGGAAATATTATTAAAAGAGAAGTAACATATGAAGCCAATTAAAGTCATTCCATTAAGTGCCATTCCAATTTTAGGAACAAGCACAACAACAGTAACAACAATCCCATTAGCAACACCAGTGACACCACAAGTAGGGACAGCCGATCTCGCCAAATCCATGGAAAAGATGAACCTGCAAGAGACAAAGATCAGCAGGCTTAAAAAGGAAGTTGAGAACCTCCAGGAACTCAAAAATTCCTTCCAGACTAGTCTCTCCAAAGAAAAGAAAGTAACTGAGCATCTCAAGAGGGAGTTACAGCAGCTCCAAAAGCAAACAGTGGCAGGGAAGACTTTGGCTGAGGTCAAAGAGAATGTATGGACAGACATCACAAAGTCCATAAATGAGATTTGTCCCATGATCCAAATCATGTTTGAGCAGAAAGAGTTGGTCCAGAGGAGTAAACAGGCTATTGAGAAGATCAGAGTAGAATTGGGAGACAGAACAACTCAGGCAAATGATATCATCAAATTCCTCAATTCTAAGACCAGAGAAGAGCTAGAAGAGCTGAAGATAGAAGACAAAATAGAGACCATCCTTGAGGTCAAAAGAGTTTTGACCAAGAGAGGATTAATGCTTCAATTGGAAGAAAAGGTTCAGATCATGGACCAGGGGGTACAAAGGTTCTTCAGCAAGATCGAGGCTCTCCAGAAGAAAGGTCTCCCCGGTCTGAAGGTTATTAATGATAAACTGATGACACTGCCAGATTACAAAAAGAGATTGTCGGAAGTGTCTAAGGACAGTTCCAAATTTGCTGGCATACAAGGGAGCATCACCGAAAAATCTTTCCTAGATTCCCTTAAGTTGGACATCAGTATCCAACACGAGATTCGATACATATTCCTCACTAAGCCCACATTCGCTAAGTATACGGAAATGGACGAAGTGTATCGAAGACTGTTGAAAGTCACTGTGCCTAGTCATCTCAGATGGGAGGAACTTTGCGATCTGCTAGATTAGCATATGAGCTCTCTAGGTCCAGTCACCTGTCCAGTCAGATGAGGTCATGCGAAGGCTTCATCAACGGTCTACCCAAAAATCCTCGTGCAGTTGCACCAAGTCATCAAGCAGTTTGATTAGTTAAATCCGTTAGGCTAAAAATAGAATTAGCATGTCCTGATCAGTTATGACAGCAACGTTTGTAATTTGAGTTATATATACTTCACCTTTCGAAGTATTGGGGTTGTTGATCTTCACACCCTAACGCTATCAGAATGTAACATTTTTGAAGAGATCTGACATTAATAAAAGGAGGCACTTTTACAGGATTCTTGTGTGTATTCACTGGTGATGTTTATTCTCTAAGTTGAATGTTATTCTTGCTTTGTGATCATATTTTTTTTCTAAAACTAATCTTTAAGAGTAACGCATGTTGAAGGATTTATCTTAGATACCCTGTTTCTAACTCGAAATATTTTTAGTGTTTATCTTCTGGTGTTTTCAATTAAGGAATTCTTAACTGCTTCTTAGTTGAATTTATCTTTCTCATCTTTGCTTCTGTCCATCATTTAAGCTACAAAAAGATCCAGTGAGTATATTATCTCGCCCTGTGAAAGTCTTTCTTCACGTTTCTGGTTGTATTTCATATCTTATTTAAATGCAGACCCCATAGCCCAATGGATGTGTAGACTATTTCAACCACTTTATAAAACACCTTTACAACAAAAATGACCTATTTCTTTACCTAGCCTAATATCTAAAATTGGAAGCATAGATAAATCTTATAAAGAGATCCCTCTCTGAAGCTGGAAGGGCTAGATCCCAACTTTAAAAGTGGTTGGATAAATTTACCTTTGTAGATTTCTTCTGTTTCAACCTCTCGGAAATTTACCGAGTACTAACAATGAGAATGGTGGATGTGTCAGATTTTTCCTCCTGACAGAAGTCCATAAATACTACAAGCTCAGGGACCCAGAGGAGTAGCTCAACACGAACTTTGTCGTGAAGTTCTCTGAATTCCATGACATGAGTCGGTTGATGGCCTCATGTTGGAGGGAGGAAAATAATTTCACTAACCAGAGCAATGGTTGGTATGGAACAATCAACCTGAGGGAGCCATACATCTATTTGATGGATCTCATCTACCAGTTATATGGAGAAAAGGATAGCTCCAATTTTTCAGAAGCATGGATTCCTTTGGAGTACACAATGGAGATCTTCGGGAGCAACTTCAATTGGGGAGATATAATATCAAAAAAATTAAGCATCTATGTGCAACAGGCTCAGATGTAGAAGGAAGAGGAGGCACCCACTTTCTACATAGCCTTGTACCTACTTGATTTCATGTGTGCAATAAATGTCTTCATTGGTATGAATCTAAGATGGCATGTTGCGGAGCTCCCAGTTCCCATCTACTTCAACATACTATGGGAGAACATGTAAAAAAAATATTATGCACTCATCTACGATGAATTCATCATCCGCATTCATTTTATTATTTTTATGAAGCAATTCCCAAGACTATCTGCAACAGCCAAGAAAATGATAGCCAACGTAGGCCATTGGTATTTAGACAAACACTCAAACTACATCATGGTGTTCGGGGCCACCGGATTACAACATATCCTACCTGCTCATGTCCCAAACTGACTCATTGTGGGAGAAATGTGTTATGAGACCATCCTGCAGGGCTATAACACCACATCGGTCAAAGAAAAGAAACGAGCTTTTATACCCTACGGTTTTCATATAGGGTTCTATCCGGTGAAGGACACTACTCAATCCAGACAAGAGGGGCTTAACCAACATGAATTCAGATTCTAGACAGGCCGATTCTGCAAGCATGATCCTAAAGGCATGGTCCTCCATCATGCTTCCCAAGTATCATTTTGTTGGTCGTATGCTCATGATAAGTTTGAGGACAAAATTTTCATAGAGTGCATCAAGGAATGGGACAAGGTGGTGTAGAGGATGGCCAACCCAAACATGACTAGGTTCAAGGCCATGAGCATGGAAGAACAGGTGGAAATGATAGAGAAGTCAATCCAAGAGGACCTCAGGGCCAGGGAAGAAATCAGAGCGATAGAGACAACAAAGGCATAGAGAAGGGGATTACTCTTGATGAAAGGGGCACAGAGGACCATTGATCAGTTGAAAAATGAACCCAATCTGATATAAATGATGAGGATCTGAGCTGATGACCCAATCAAAAGACGATGAGAACCAAGTGGCCTAGAGCTGATACATATTGAACAAACCACCAGGTCAGAAAACCCTGAAGCTCCACCACCACAGGTCAGATCACTAGGGGAGGTTTTGGCTTGACCCAAGATAGCGAGGACATCAGGAATAAAAATTATAATGAACCCCTTGTTCGAATTAATAACCATCTACAATGATGAGGATAGTTCAGAGGTGTCCCTAATCACTCCAGTGCAAATTACAAAGGAGAAATAACCTGAGAGAGCATACACCCCGGGTGTCGATGCTCCAAGTCATATTCATCTATATAATGAGCATGAAGTAGAGAGTTCCTTGGACATTGAGCCACTCGACATACCAGGAACCCCAATGGACAACTCGAGGGATGAGCTAGGATTGGGTGAACAAGGAGAAAAAATTCCACAATAGGAAATTGACATCTCAACAACTGATTACCATGCAAGTATCGAACCCTCCCTTGATTCTGTGGTTTTGGCCAATAACTTACCACCCGATGAGAAACAACTAGAGGCTGAGCCGTCTGGAGATACATAAGAGGCTCAAGAATCCATTCTAGAACAGATATACATTGTTGGGAGACTGAGAAAAACTCTTACTTGGGGAGAACAACAAATCCCTAAACCTATTGATGAGGTTGTTGATATACAAGAAATATCCTACGACCAAAAGAGGAAATCCATCGTGAATAGAACCACCAAGAAAAGGATGCTTACTTTGGGTAGTTTGATCCTCATCACCACAAAAGAGAATTTGATCAACACAAAGCATGTCAATACATCCAAAATTATCGACGTAGGGATGGCGATCATAGATGCCACCCTGAATAAAGAAAAAAAATATGAAGAGGGGCTAGTCGTTGCACTAAAGGAGCTGGAGCATCTGCGCCATATTGAGAAATACTATCAGGACTGCACACATGCCATGGTATTTTTGAGAAGTGAATTCCAATATGCCTACAACATATTCACAAATGAACGACACCTTTTTACTACAGCGATAACCTACTTCTAAGAAGACACTCTTATGGCTCTAGTGACCTGCAAATATGTGGAAAGATGGTATGAGAAGGCCCACAAAATAGTGGACATAATTTATTACATCGGCGTGGTTCAAAAGGGTCGAGACGTCGAATATCATGACATTCAGGTGATGAAGCACATAAGAATACATCGTATAAGGAAAGCGACTGAATACTGGGCGAAATGACCCAAGAACCTCAGTGGGAGATTCAAGAGAAATGGTCTGATTGTGAAAGAAGTTGGGTCAAGATTAATTGGGAGATGAAAGACATGGGTCTCCTAGAATTCAGCTCACCTGAGGACTTTGTCGACTTGCATGACATAGTCAAAGAACATGCAGAACAAGACTCGACATGGACTACAGAGATAGAAAAGGTGGCAAAAATGGTGCTAGGACAAGTACAATAGTTCATGGAGCACCCGATCAAGGCTCAAACAGTATTACAACAATTAAGGGTCTAAATGGTCAAGTATCGGGCATGGGTAGTAAAAGTGAAGGATATCCTTTCGACCCCGATGGACCAACACAGATTTCCATATGCCAACACATGTGAGGAACTCTTTATCAAATGGTCAGAGTATGAGAAGATTCATCCACTTCAGTGAAACCATTCGATGACTCTTAGAAGACAGAGAGATCGAAGTGCCATGTGGAGATGTTTTGATTTACTTGGCTTGCACTTTTGATAATTATTTTTAGTTACTTATTTGTTATAAATAAGAGGATCAACCTTTTAGAAAGGGTCGATGGTTTTGGCAAAGGCCCTCATTTTTGTAATTGTAAAGAACTATTTCAGAACTACATTAATTGATAATTCTTGTTTAGGACCGGAGAAAAACTTTTGTTTTTCATCAAAGGCATGTGTGATTGGATCTGAGGAGGAACTTCCGACTTTGTTTTATGAATGGATGTTGTAACGAGTAAGATTTTATGAATCTTGTCTCTAATGATGGAAAACAAATCATTGTGTTAATGTTTGATTAGTGATTAGAGATAAGGAAACTAATTTTCTTGCCATCATTTTATTGCATGTATGTTTTCTTTCGATAACTGTATCTCAGTCAATAATTAAAATACCAACAAGTTGATGTATTAGTATTAGGCTTGTCACTGGTGTGAAAATATTTGTTTGCATTCTTGAGCACGGGGGTTATCCCAAGTTGAACATTCTTCAGTAGTTAATATTCCCCTTTTACCAGCTGGTTTATACTAGCACACAGCTTTTTACTAGCCCCACCTAGTGAAAGAAAATACAAAAGAGAACATTTAAACTAAAGAAGGAACTTTCATAAGAAGACGTCTTGTCAATCACTACTTAAATCCCATTTATTATTTGGCCAGATCGAAAGATCTAGAGAACCACTCCACTATCAAACGTTGCAGAGTCTAATTGGGCCTTAGTGGTGGTTTTGGTTCCTATTGTTGAGTTAAATGGATTTAGGGCACCTCAATAGAGCCCTCTGTTGTCCTTCTTCATTTTCGCAGTATTTTAATGGTTGAAATCTACCTTGATATCCACGAGTGTTGGGCATGAGTCTCATCTCATCCCCCACAAGATTCCTAGAAGTGTGGACACACTATCTCAGATCCTCCCTTAGTGTATAACTAAGTATTTTGGTGCGCTAAGGATGGTGCGATACCCTTCTTCCTTGACCCTTCGTATAAAATTATCTTAAAGAAAAGTGATGCCTAAATTTTAAAAGAAAATTTCCTTAAGTTCTTGAATTTTTGCATGCGGTTTTCCTCGGTGTACTCCCTTGTCACATTATGTGTGGCTATTTCCTTGTGACTATTCTACAAGGATCAGTCCTTCCCTTAATGTAAAAAATAAAACCGATGCCTTTAAATGTTAAGTCATGTGTATCTTCCCCATGTTGTGGGATGAATTTTTTATTCTATCTTGACTGGGTAGAGGAATTGTTTTGGAGTTTGATTGCTTTGAAAGGAGGGTTAGTATACTTTTACTCTGAATTGGATTGCCAATAACTTCACTTCCAATTTAACACATTTTAGGATTTATTAAGCCTCATAACCCTTAAGGAATATGTTTGTAGCGTTGAAACCCTTTGGAAACAATTAAGGAAGTTTGATCTTCCTAAGGTCCTTAAAAATCAAATTTTAGTTTAATAGTTGAAATCTTTTTTGTTTGTTTCAACAAGACTAGTTCTCCTTGTTTCTTCTTTTTTTTTAGTTAGCATGGAAGTCCTTGTAGGTGGCTTAATGAGTTGGATCATCCTTGTTCCCTTGTATAAATTGTAAGTGGATTTTGATTTCTTCTTTTATTGTCTAGTGTCCAACATTTCCTTTTTTGTGAAATTATAAGCCAACCTTGAGTCCTTATTGATATGTTTGATCAAGGATGGTTTCATTAATTCCCTTAATGGATATACATATAAAGAAACTTGATTTCTATTCAATGTATTTATTTGGCTAACCTCTTTACGGTACCTTGTGATGGATTTAATTTGGTAATGGATTATTATTGTAATGATTACTTAAGATAAGTCATTCTTAAAGATATTTAGTTGTGGCACATAAGGATGGTACTTGTTATAGTAGCTCGATGTAATTGATAATTGAGTCTTGACATAAATTAACTTAACATAGGAAAGGTTCTAAAGATGGGTGCAATATGTAGTAGCCGTAAAAAAAAATAAAAAATTACAAAATACAAAATTTAATTCTAATTTAGCATACAATTCTTTCTTATATTAAAATAATTCAATCACCAACATATGAGCATATGATATTCGACAAAAAAATCAAAATTTTATCCATAGCATAAGAATTACTCAACAGAATAATTAAACTACCTAAGAATTACTCAACATAATAATTAAATTACCTCTCCCTGATGGGGTGATGGGGCCAGCCACTTGGTGCATAGAGGAGACGCGGGGAAGCCAGCAATGCACTGAGCCATGTGCCCAGCTCATGCCTACTACTGCCGATGCCCCCATGCATTAAATTGAAATTATGTCGATGGGAGGGGCATTTACTCGAGCTCCCTCGACCTCCTTTTCACAGAGTGCAATGACGCAGGTTGTTTGTGTTCTCGCCCTGCAGCTCGGGTCTAGTTCTGCTGGTCTGCTCATGGTGCTTTCACCACCTCGGTCGTTCCTTCTCCTCACCCTTGGTCCAGCAGACCACTCCCATCCACCAGACCTTACCATGCCACGCCAGCAAGTTAGACCACACAGGGGTTCTCCCTGGCATCCTCGGTGACCTCGCGCTTCAGCTTCACCCCCTGGTTCACCTCCAACATCTTCCTCGTCGTTTCGTCCACCCAAGCCAGCCATCCACACTCCCCCCACTGCACCTATTCCGAGCTTCGATTGCCTGGCCATCATCGACACTAGCCCGAACCCTTCTTGGCGCCACCTCCTAGCTCCCTCTACCTCCAGGTACTCCTCTCCTCCTCCGGCGTCAGGTTTAGCCTCCACGAATTCACCCACTGGGATGCCTGCCCATGGTCGACCAAACCGCAACAAGAAGACGACGTCCTCTAACCCAGAAGAAAACTTGTTGTCGTGAGAAAATCTCACCATCCTGTATGACTTGGTCTTCGAACTTCGTGTAGGAATGGAGGACCTTCAGTTTCGAGTACAACAGATGGATGGGAGGCTTTCAATCCTCCTCCAGCTTCTCTCCACCTACCATGAATCCCCTCTCGCGGAGTCAGACGAAGCACCTTCCACTGCAAGTGATCACGAGAGATGTCGGCAGCAGGGCGCAGCAAGGGACAACGAGGAGCCAATTCGACAGGAGTTCAAGCAAGCACTCATGGCCACAGACAGGCAGAAGCAAACACCGTCGGGCAATGTTGAGGCTGCTAAGGGAACAATTCAGCAGGAGGTCAAGGAGATGGTTGTTATTAGTCTATAGGTGTACACCCCGATGGCAGGTGCTGAGACGGCTGCTAACGAGGACGCGTGCACCGGGGGCAATGACATGCAGTGGGAAACCAGCCAGACACCTGTCGTAGAGGAGCCGTGGCCAGGCCTTCTGCCAGAGTATGTGCCATATTATAAGCCACTTGTATGACCCTTATAGGGGGCTATTTATTTTATTAGATCTTACTCTAGTGACCTCTTTGGTAGTTAAGCCGTCTATTTATTTTAAGACTGATAGGAACTCTGGTGCTAGAATTGCCCGGTTGGCTGAACTGGTTTCTCCTTATGGAGA